>JAULJZ010130375.1:0-10929 GCA_032270985.1 Heliamphora pulchella | reverse complement strand
TGGCTTTTTTGTCTTATATAATTTTTTTTTAGATTTTGATCAGAAAATTTTACTTTTTTTATTTTTTCATAACTGGAGAAATCTAAAAAATATACTCATTTGAGTTAATGCTGAAAAAAATTTATTAAAAATAAAAAAAAAACCGTAAAAAAAAAAAACCAATCCAAATACAAGCTTACTAGCTTTTTCTTTCCCATTTTGTTTATAACATGACGTGGCACACTTAAATCTTTAGATATTAAGGATGCTCTAGGGAAATCCATTACATCAACCATTGTTGGTAGGCCACATCAATAAATAAAATATGATAAAAGATTAATTAAGTATAGCATTATTATTAATTAAACAATAGCTACACATAGATTTAAAATGCATTTATGGAAGTAGGGAAGTTAACAATAAATGGTTGTCATACCTCTGACAGGCCTTCTGTGTACTAAAAATAGCATAAGGGCTTCTCAACAAGATCCAATTGACATTTTTCCCAAAAATGAGAAGCCCATCTTGCTGACTCTATTAAAATTCAAAATATATTTGAAAAACCATAAATGAGAAGCCCATCTTGCTGACTCTTTTAGAATTCAAAATTTATTTGAAAAACACTTAAAAGAGCACAACTGCAACCTTCAAAACCCGCAATCGCAATGTCTAAACCCTAATATTCTTTATATTCGCAGTCGCAACAATCAACTCTCTAATTGCAACCCTTAAAGAAGCAACCATAAATGCCATGTTGCATTCCCTTAACTTCCTTGTAGCTACAAACTCCAATCCTTGTGACCGCAAACTTTATCTTTTAACAATGGAACATTTCATTCCTTCCACATGTCAATACAATGTGGTCTTCCGTAGCGCACATAATTTTATAAATATAGGCCTCCCTTTTCATTTTAAAGTGCAAATCCAAGAACACGATACTCTGCCAATAATCATACCAATCCTATACTTGCTGACTCGATACACTTTTCTATTCTTCATTTTTGTATCCCGAATACTACTTAGAGGAGATTTCTAGTCGTTGTGATCGAGAGAGGTGCCAGAGGTGATCGTTGAGTAGACATTGCAGATTGAGGAATTTCCCAAATTTGCTTTAGGTACTACTCTAGTGGAAAGGTTGTGATTAGGTTTTACTCCTTTTTATTTATTTTCAATTCTTTATTATGTTAATGTAGTCATAACTTGTCATGATTTTCTTAGAAAATTATGCTTAAGATGTTGTTTAATTTCCTTCATGCAAAAATAGTTTTTCAAAAGCTTTCCAAAGGTCCATGGACATGTAGCATGTTTGCAAACAGACCATGGTAGCTAGAACTTAAATGAACAGTATTACATGAATCTTGCGACCGCAACTTTCAATGTTGCGACCGTGAATGTTGGCACTTATTTGTTTTCGACCGTGAACTTCTTTGCTACTGTGAACTTCTTACATTTTCAGTAGCTTAAATTTTATTTTTTAGTGCTCTGTTTATTCTAGGTATACTCTATTTAATTTAATTTCAGCATGCTTAGGATAATTTAGTAGCTTATGCCATGTTAGATGCTCTTTCATCTTAGTTGATGTGTTAATATAGTATCACGTGTACTTTCAATATTTGATTTTGTATATTCTCTCTTTAACCTCTTTACACTGAATGGCATAAATTCACTTAAAGTACGATTCACATTACAAATGGTTTAATCTGTATCACTTGTAATAAATTATGGATTAGTTTATGAGTAAGTTTTAGGATTTATATTGTGAATACATTTGGATGATTCAGTTCTTTCATATTGTAATATTTATCAAAAAGATTATTCTAGAAAAAAATAAATCCATTGGAGATCGCGACTAGATGGTTAGAGTGATAGACCACATTAATTCTAAATAAAAGTTATGATCTACTCTCAAAATTATGCTTATTATTTATTTTTTTTAGGATAAACTTATTCCGACCATGTAGTTATAAATGTTTGATCAACTTAATTTTTTTGTATATATATGTGATTTTCTTGGTAAACTTTATAATTGGAGTTCAATTCATCAAAATTAATTAATCTAAACATTATAAAATAGAAAGAGAAATCTCTTTATTTATTTGAGATATGGTTTTCCCTTTCCATAAAGGATATAATGAATAATTTGAAGTTGCATATTATTCCTTTCTTGCAGCAGATCTGTGGAAAAAAGTGTTGCTAAATTTATATCGTCTGTTATTTCATACGTTATTACAGGTCGAACCAAAACAAAATACTTTTTCTTGGAGGGTGTGATCTGTTGGATATGAAATTTTTTCTGAAGAATTTGCCATGATATATCTGATCCATGCATAACAGCATCTAGGGTTTCAGAACAATGTGATATCTCACACTGGGTAAATCCTTAATCCTTCTCCCTTTTACTAAGACTACAGAATGTTCTTGTGAATTATGGTCAATGCCAGGTATATAAGCAGTGATTTCAAATTCGGAGGTTAATCGTACTCTAGCAACTTTACATAAGGTAGAATTTGGATTTTTTGGGGATGATAGTAAAAAGGTTGACAGATAAGTCACCTTTACTGTCACTTTACAGAACCATACATGAAATTTTCACCTCATAGCCTAATTCAACGCCAAATAATTTTCCACCGCTACCATATAGTATTCATCGATGCCTGGTGATAAATAAAGCATCCGTACCTTTTTTAATTTCTGATAAATTTCATAAAATGGACTTTCTAGTAACCAAGCATCGCCCATTGGTTCTATACCCGATTCATAACTAGAAAGTTTCTATATTCCTTTGCTAATCGGGGCTAAAACTCCGAAATTAAAAAATGTCAAAATAGGAATAAAGCTTGTTATTATTAAAAATGTCTCAAACATATTATATTCGTAAAGCATAAACATAGACGTAATCCTATAAATGTTGAAAAAATACCGAATTAGTCGATTTGAATTTGAATTGTCAAGTCATCTATAGCTCATGAGCAAAGAGATTCAAGATTAAATATGAGAGAGAGAGAGAGAGAGAGAGGAGGGGAGAAATTTAACGAAGGATTGAGATTCATTTTGTTTTGATGTAAAATATTTTACAGTAAAAAATATTTTTTTGTAAATTTATTTTACAAAATACTTTTTTTCGTTTTTGTTTTCTAATTTTGGATGATACTTCAAAAAAAAATTCCAAAAACAAAATTAGAAGTCTGTGTTGCCACTTGCCACCACCACCGCCACCACCACTATATATCACCGCCATTGCCACCACCACTACTATGTCCACCGTTCCCGCTATCGCCTCTGGCGCCGCCACTAGCACTATCACCTGAAATCATTTACACTCTTTTTTTTATAGATTAATTTTGATTTTATGAAATAAAATATTTTATTAAAAATTTATATATTTTACGTTATTTTTATCAAACCAAACATTGATAAATAGATAAAATATTTTAAGTTGAAACAAACTGAGCCTAAATGAGTCCTTTTTAATGTGATACTTTTGATTTAAGTTTTTTTTGTTTTGTTTTTAGAGATTGATGCGAAGTTAATAATTTATTATTTTATAAAAAAAATTTATAATGTATTATTTTCAATTAGTGATAGTGCAACTCCATTTAATCATTCTGTTATGGAGTTGATTTGGACAACCGTTTAACTATTTTTTATGCAAATAAAAGAGTGAAACGTTTATCGAAAACAAGACAGTAAATCATTTAGTTAGAGTGAACTTTCAAACGTAAACCCATAATTTTTTTTTTTTTTTTACGATATCTATCAAAAGTCTAAACAAAAAGATTCTTTTTTTCGAAAAAATCTACCATGTGATTTATTTTGGTTGACAATACAATTTTTAAGATCTCGGTTGATAATCAGTGTAGATTAGATAAAATTATAATGAGGTAGGATTGAAAATGAGGTGAGGTAAAATTATTAATGAAGTGGGATTAAGAATGAGGTGAGATTAATTTTTTTGTATTTGATTTGAGTAGAATCAAATGATGGACTATACAAATTCATGTCTAATTTGGGTGAAATTAAATAATGTGAGATTGGATTAAATTTATAAATCTCTAATATTACCCTTGTACTAAAAAACTAATAAATATATTTTAATTTTTTTATATTAGCTACTAAGTTAATATTAATATAAAATATAATAAATTACTTAATATTAAAATTAAGTTATATAAACTAATAAGTTAAATTTTATGTTATTTATTATGTTTTTATTTTACTTTTTGTTATTTTTTATTAAATTTTTTAATAAAATAAATTCACTCTAACAGTTTTAAAACTAAAAATTATAATTAAAAATAAAAACAAAAAACAAGGCAGTGCTTGAGTGCGGCTCTTCTAGAGCAACAGCGCCTATTGGGATAAATCCAATGGCCCAAATTTAATAGCTAAAACGATGCCTTTTTTTTGTAAAAATAAATCTAGACCATTAGTTAAATTAGATTTCACATGTTATCATCGAAAAAATGCAAAGTAGAGGATCAGTCCCTTCACACGAGCAACTTTCCTCCGTTAGTCCCAATTTCAAAACCTTATAGCTCATGCCAAATACAACGGAATACGAACGCGGACGACGGAGATGACTCAGACGAACAGCGAAGGCTAACGACAAACGACGAAGGACGACGACTAAGGTAATTGGTTTTTGGTCTTGTTGGGCTAAGATCGTCCACAAAAACTCAATACACCCAGACTGGATTACGAGAACTAGGGTGAGTGTGGTATTCGTAAAGACGCCCTTAAGTGGGATTAATAATACGCCCAGATTGTTAGTTTAGCTCAAATTAGACAAATCAAACATGATTATCAGTAGTCCACCGGATTAATAATCTAATCTAGCCCATTATAACAACTAACAATTGAGACCTAAAAAAATAAAACATCAAATTGGACTTTTTGGGAAAACAATAGATTGCCATGGGCCTTAAAGATTAAACTATTGATGATATGAGTCATAATTCAAGTTAATGACAATTCACTTCAAATTAGAAATAACTTTATGAGTAAATTTTATGAGTTTGTAGTATTTAAAAGGTTAACAACTCATAAAATTTACACATAAACTTGCCTTTAATTTGAAATTAAACATCTAGTTAAACTAGAGTGTTCATAGATTGGACTGACCCACTCGAACCGTTCAGTCCAATCCGATCAACATGATAATAGATGGTTTTGTCCATAATATGGTCTGGTGACAGATCTCTCAATTTTTTTTTTCGGGTGGTGATTGGATTGTGGGTATCGAGTGTAGCCACCCGCCGACCCCAATCCGACCAACAAATATTAAATTTTATAAACTTTTACATTTATTATAAGATTAAGTTGTTTATTATTTTAATATTCTTGTGTAAAAACAATATAATTTGGTTTATATGTGGTTTAATTGATAAATTAATGATCTTTTGAATTTTAAATTTATTAAACATAAATTTTTAAATTAAAAAAGACTATTATAATTGGTTAAAAAACAGAACGAGTTTAACAAAATAAATTCAAAATATACAAGTTTAAACTGTCAAATTAAACCGCGCCCACCCGTAAACCTATCAAACCCATGGGCCAAAAGTACCGTCCTCATTGATCGGTTGCGAGTAACAAAACTAAAAACTAAATACATATGGTCAGGTGATGGGTTACAGACCAACCCAACCTAACTTGACCCATGAACACTCTTAAGTTAAAATGTTGGTGACATGGGTCAAACTTTAAATAAATCTAGATCATTCATTTTGTATTGTGTGTAAATTTATAAAAAAAATTTATGAATTTGTAAGACTACTGTTCCTTAAACAAAAGGCTAAAAACCCATAAAGTGGACTCATAAACTTATTCATAATTTAAATAAATTATTCAAATTAAATTGTTTGCTATAAGCTATACTTCAAGTGAATTTAAATCATTTATTTTGAATTATGAATAAGTTTATAGCTTTGGTAGCACTATTGAAGGTGAAAATAGAGAGTCCTCCCTTTCTTTTCGGAAATGAAGAGTCTTCCATTTCTTTAGCAAAAAAGGAGGATCCGCCCACAGTCTATGCTCACCACATGACTGCGTAACATCGATTCACTTTCTGTTCTATAGAGTAGAGACGCACATATCTAAAATTACAGAGAGACACACGCATGCAACTCCATTCTCATTTTCTTCTATTGACATCACAGAATGGGGATCCACAACCTTGCTCTCATCAATCTCATATGGCTCAGCACTCGCCTAGTCTTTACAGTGTCAGCTCAGCCTCTATTTGCATGCGACCCATCAAACCCATCAACCAAAGCCTACCCATTTTGCGAAACCACTCTACCCATTGCTCAACGAGCCCAATACATCGTCTCTCGTCTCACCCTTGACGAGAAGGTGTCCCAGCTCGTCGACACAGCCTCCGCCATTCCCTCAAGTCATTCTCACTGCCTCCACCTTTCATGCCAATCTCTGGTTTCGTATTGCTCAGGTGAGTCTCCACTCACTAGTGAATTGACTCGGTATCCGTTAACATCCGTACATAGGGTCGAGGGGAAAGGGATTAGTTGTCGTAAAAATGACTAGTTCAATACATTAAGAACCATTGAATATGTTTCAAGATTTTTGTATTTCGAAATTCTTAAATAATCTAATGACTTTTAATGTATAATTGAAGAATAATATGTAATTTTCAAGACAAATAATCAGACTGAGAGGTACTCATGATCAGTCTTCTTGCACTGCTGTTACTTTTTATCTCTAAAGTTGTATAATACAATCTTGAAGAGTCACGGGTTAGCATTTTGTTTTTCCTGTTGAGCCATTTATAGAATTTTTTTTAATGTGTCCCAAATCCCAAGTTGTCTTCACGTAGACTTTTTAATAATTGTCACATGTTAGCGATTCATCCTCTTTTATCTCCTCATTTAAAATGACATTTGAATTTTTTAATGAGAATTTCAAAAAATTAACTTTTTTTCTTGTGAATTCTATTGCAGTCTAGTTCCAACTTCTTCTTTTTTTTGGTACAAAGGAAAGCATACAAAACGAAAAACAAAGCTAGAGCTTTTGAACTGGAACACCAGTTAGATCCGCTGCAAGAAGAGCTCTAATCTCAATCGGAGGAGTCAAACAAGCATTATTTTGTTTCGTGCATTCATTCATGTGAAAATTATTGACTCAGTTTAATTATCATTTTTAGTATTCTTAGTTCTTTTAATTTTAAAACTTTGATTATAAAAATTTAATCTCAGTTACTTATTTATTTTTATTTTAGTGTTTTTGTTACAAAAAATTTAATTTTTAGTTATGCAAATGTGGGCTCAGTTATAAAAAAGGAAAAAAAACAAATAGTGTGTCACAAAGAAAAGAGTGTGCACAATAGTATAGCCCTTAAAAAGATGTCCAATTAATATAATAGAGGCATATTAAATTCTAAGACAGGGTAGATTTCAAAAAAAAAAAAATCCTCATTTTGATCTCAACCATCGTGAATGATAATATTGATGATTTTTAAAAGATTTGATTTCCAAAATTGAGAACTTTAGTAAAATAAATAAAGAAAATTTGAATTTATATTTTGTTTAAAATTGATGGGAGAGGACATAATAGAGAGAAGGGAGATTGTGTAGTGAGATTGAGAGGAAAGATTCAATTCAGCCCTTGCATCAAATATAGCATAATCAAATCATTAAACTAATTATTGAGTATGACAAATATTATGTAGGTATTTTTGTTGTTGGGTATGTATTTTGTGGGTTTAAAAAGTAAAACTAGAAATGTGTGTTGAACGAATGCAGGCAATTGGGATAGAGGCAAGAGGAATGTACAATGAGGGTTAAGTGATGGGGATGACATTTTGGGCACCAAACATAAATGTGTTCAGGGACCCGAGGTGGGAGAGAGGGCAAGAGACCCCCCCGGGGAGGATCCATTCATTGCTGCCAAATATTCGATTGCATGTCAGAGGAATTCAAGGCGACAGTTTTGAAGGTGGGCAGCTCAAGGTTGATGATGCCCACCTTCAAGCTTCTGCTTGTTGCAAACACTTCACTGCCTACGATTTGGATAATTGGAACGGCATCAATCGATTTATCTTTAACGCTATTGTAAGTCTCTTTTTTCTCTCTCTCTCTCTCTCTCTTTTTGCGTCCCAACAGCCCACTTTATCGACACTGATCCAATGATAGTTCTTTCACTTTTAGTGATTTCACTCATATCAGTATTCGATAAATTAACAAACGTCTTAATCAATCTTATAGGTTGCCCCTTTCCCGACT
This sequence comes from Heliamphora pulchella, assembly GCA_032270985.1. NCBI lineage: Eukaryota > Viridiplantae > Streptophyta > Magnoliopsida > Ericales > Sarraceniaceae > Heliamphora > Heliamphora pulchella. The sequence goes on along the minus strand of JAULJZ010130375.1, from coordinate 2,713 downwards.
TGAAGCAACATTCCATTCGATTTCATTCTTGAATTTGTTGCATTTAATTTCATACTTAGCATAGTAATTGCTTTAATACTTAGATATTGCAAATTGTTCGATAAAACTCACCTTTAAATACAAGGAGATAGTACCTTATTTTAATCAATTTGACACAGAATCGTAATAAAATTAATGATACTTTACTTGTACCTTTCTTTTTCTTTACCTAATCTACCTGCAGTGCTTGCATTGCGTTTTAGGTCAACAAGCAAGACATGGCAGATACATATCAGCCACCATTCCAGAGTTGTGTGGAAGAAGGGAGAGCAAGTGGAATCATGTGTGCATATAACCAGGTGAATGGCGTCCCAAACTGTGCCGATTACAATCTCCTCTCCCAAACCGCTCGCCAACAGTGGGGTTTCCGAGGGTCAGCCAGCACTAATGGAGATCTAATTTTCAACAGCATTTACGCAAATGAAAAGTATCACATTCATCCTAAAATCGTCTCTCTATCTTGCTCTAATTATCAGGTATATCGCCTCAGATTGTGATGCGGTTTCCATCATTCACGATGATCAAGGGTATGCTAAGTCACCAGAAGATGCTGTCGCTGATGTTCTTAAAGCTGGTAGAGTTGAACTCCTCCCCCCAACTCTTCGGTTGTGCAAATATCCCGTCAACTGTTTTAATCCGTCAATTCAATCCAACTCAATTTAATTTGTGCGGGTTTCGTAAGTGGGTTGTATTGTGTGAATTGAGTAAATAAAATAAGATGGCTGAATTGGTTACGATTTATATTTCTTCAACCTGCCATCAACTCAACTCGCTAATTTTGATGATTAATGAATTAGTTGTGAATTGAAAAAATAATCACCTATCAAAAATAAATAAATAAATTTTTTTTTATTCACCCGCCTTAAGTCAACCGGCGTATATCCATACCCACCCCATTCCATTGCATGGGAGAAACTCTCCTTCATGCTATCTTATGCGGATATAAGATGACCTCACTACAATGATTCAAATCATCCATTCATATTTTTAATAATCCAAACAAACTATCTCACAAAAAAATTTATTCATACAATATATTTTTTTGATTGAATATCGATATATACATGAATAATTTGTATTTTATTTTACAAATAAATGATTAAAATTTAAACATTCTATTCTAAATAAAAATTATTTATTTTATAAAATACAATATAATTTATTCATATAATTATTGATATCTTATTAAATTTAATTTAATTTTTATATGGTGGACCTTCTCTGCAAGAAGATTTGTTCAAATTATTAGTATAGGCCTACAAAATAAAATCCAAAAAGATATGAAAATAATAAGGTATGGAGGAGATCTCATCCGTCCTTTCCAAATGTATATCCCTTTTCACATTTGGTTGGAACCAAAATTTCGCAGGCATGGATATTGATTGTGGTTCCTACTTGAAGAGTTACACCAACTCCGTCGTTGAACAAAAAAAGTTGCCTGTGTCTGAGATAGACGGAGCCCTTCACAGTCTCTTCTCTGTCAGAATGAGGTTAGGGTTGTTCGTTGGCAACCCAAACAAGTTTCCATTTTGGCAACATCAGTGCAAACCAGGTTTGCACCAGATAGCACCAAGATCTAGCCCTCGAAGCCGCCCGAAATGGCATTGTCCTCCTGAAGATCTCCGGTGGGCTCCTCCTGCTTCCAAAGACAAAAACCACGTCTCTTGCCGTGATAGGCCCCAACGCCAACGCCACCGCCACCTTGCTCGGAAACTACGAAGGTCTCCCGTGCAAATTCGTTTCGCCTCTTCAAGCTTTGAATGGTTATATCAATAATACAACGTATCACTAGGTGATGCGTCTAAAATATCACAAAAAGACTAGATAGTATTTTAACAAACTACATAAATACTTGAATCCACAAGAAAAAACTTCCAATTCTCAAGAAAGAAAGAAAACTCTAAATATTACTAATACAAAAGATGATAAATTCTTACGATTACACTTCTATTTATATTAATAGAACTTTTAATTCTAGTGGGAGAATAAATCTTAATAGAAAAATAGTAATTTAGGCTATTTTTACTTACCAAGACTGACAATAACAAAAAAGTAGAAAAAAATGAAAGTGTCAAAATAGGCGGTATGAAAATGAAAAATTCTAAAAAGAAAATAGTTTCTAAATAAAAAAATCTAAAATCAAGACCTAGTCAATCTCTCATTTTCTTCTTTGACGCTTGTTAGTTCAGTTACTTTAAAAATGTCTCAGTTATTTGTTGTACATCATCAGGGTTGTAACGCAGTCAATTGTACATTGGTGGCATCGGATAGAGCATTGGAGATAACTAAGGGAGTAGATTATGCGGTGTTAATTATGTTGGAATTTTGTGAATTCATTGACCATTGAATTCTAGAATTCCCATTCAATTGGCAATTGAATCTGGGAAATCAATACCATTTATGGTTATTGATTCTCCTGTAACCCCCTCCATGATGGAATGTCTATTTATACTGTCATCTCATTCAGTTTTCAGGGGCAGAGGAAAAGAGACAGAGAAAGGAGAGATACAATTCTGAGAATATATTGCAAGCTGTAAGAGAGAGAAAGACAGACGGAGTACGTTCGTAGCCGATCTTTGGTGGTGTTCCAACGATCATGTAGCCGTTTTATCCTGGGAGAGTGACGCCGGTGAAAAACCTACAACACCCTCGGTAGGCGGTGAATCATTCTTAA
>JAULJZ010130343.1:0-10929 GCA_032270985.1 Heliamphora pulchella | reverse complement strand
CCAAGATCCAAAAATCATCATTTTCAGCTTCCTCAAAACATTTTGGTTCAGTCTGGGAAAGGAATGCTAAATTTCCACAAATGTTATGTAGAGAGGATCGAGTTTTGATACCTTGGGATGGATTACCAATGATGAGGTCTTTTGGATGACCATGAGTATACTTCCATTCTTTTGGATGACCATGACCATGAGCATATATCCTAATTTAAAATCTTTTTAAAGATTTTTCAAAGATAGTATATCTCTTAAATCAAGCAATTTCTGTGTGTGTGTGTGTGTGCTGAACGAAATTACTCGCTGCCATGACACATACAAATGATACACAGTCACATGCAAACGATACATTTTTAAAACTATTTCACTATACGCATAAATCTTATATATTTTCAAATCCACAAAATTATTAGTTTTGATATATTTTTCAATACATCGCAACTAAATGTGACCACTGATACATTTATTAATGGTTAGTTAAAATATTTTCATAAAGAATACAAGCCACTGATATATTTTAACTCCAATTCATTACACATATGCTACTGATACATTTATCAGTACTAAGTATCTGTTGCAATATGTTCTTATAATATAATTTTAAATTGATAAAATATATCAGTGGTTTAGGAGAGCTGTGTGCATTTAGTAATAATATTCAATTGATAATTGTATCAGTATTCAACAGATACGTATTTTCAAAAATTATTCAACACAAATTTACAACTGATAATTGTATCAGTTGCACACTGATCATATAAAGAATATGTATGAAAAAAATCATGAATCCTGACTTGACCAGATCCATTTACGCAATGAAATTTGATCAGATCTGGCAACATTCAAATCTACTAAATCATTCTCTAACAATGTACTCATCGAATCGATCAACCTCTGAATTCGATCGGTTTCAATTCGTTAGCGAATCATCTTCTCCTTCTCCTCGAGAGATTCAGATCGAGATTAGAAGATCCGGATTCGACGGAGATGGCGACAGCGGCGGTGTGGCAACTAATCCGATCTCGCAAACAGATCATCGATTGGAAGATGAACAATGGGTGATGACGGCGATCTCACTCCGCAGTACATGGCAGACGGCTACCTGGATCTTGGCTAAGTTTGGGGCCGTTGCTTGCGCAGCTAGAAGTCTAGCAGCCATAAGAACGAATCTTCTCAGAGAATTCACGTGGGTCGCCGGCGTGGTGTTTCTGTTCCTCGCCATCACTTTTTATACGAATATAAAGAAACATAAAAACAGACTTGAATCAGTTGCTGCATGATGTAAAAGATCTTTAGTATCTTAAAAATGAAAAGGATCAGATTTTAAATGAGGGTAAATTAGAAAACGAAAATGATAGATTTTAAATGGGGGTAAATTAAATATTAAAAAATTACTTTAAATGATAAATGACTAAATATATTAAAAAAAATATTATTGAACTAAATCTCTTATGATACCATAAAAAATGACTAATTTTTAAATTTCTCTTAATAATTTTGAAGTATAATTTAAAATTATTTATTAGTTGTTGTCATTGAATAATGAAATGACAAATACTCTAAATACAGTAATGCTGACTTGGAGTTTTATTTGGCTCTTTAAAATATTAATTTTTTTTATACAAGTCAATTTTAAGTTATACGGTTTGGCATTATAAATTTTTTTAAAACTTTTTTATTTATTTATTTTTTTAAAAAAGACTATTTAAATTCCAAACAATCTATTTTTATTGAATAACATTATAATAATATTCTCAATAAAGAAAATTAACTCTATTCCTAAAAAGTAAAAAGGCAAAAAAAGGTATCCCAAATAATCTAAAATAAAGATATATTAAATATTTTAATTAAAAATAAAAAATTAAAACACTATGCCAAATAATCTAAAATGTTAATTTTTTTTAGACATTCCAAATAATTTAATCTTTTTCTCTTTTAAAAAAAAATTAAATCTCTAAAAAGTTATTTTTTAGACATTTTAAACGGACCCTTATTTTTTGTTAGTCAAGCAAAAGAAAGGATTAATACACTTATTAAGTATTGTAATTTTTTATTTATTAAATATACTACAAAAATAATATCAAATAATATTGCTAAAATGACTGATAAATTTTCCCTTCTAGATATATGCATTTCCAGTCAAAAGTGTTATGTATTTTGCTATCACCGCAATGACGAAATAGTAATCCCGTTTGGGATAATTGTTTATTTATTTATTTTATTTAGTTTAATTTTATTTTTATTAATTTTTTTATTATTTAGTTAAATAATTATATTTTTCGACTCTTCTTTTTAAGACGAATTGAAAAAGTAAGTTTTTTTAATCGAAATCTAAAAAAAAGTTTAGAAAAATCAAAAATAAGTCAAAATAAGCCTATAAGCTAAATTTTTTATTGCTTATTTTTTTTTTTAGTGAACCTTTTTTATTTTTTGATCAAATTTTTTTAATTTTTCAGTTTATCTCATCGAGACGATTAAAAAAAGTACATATTTTTAATAAAAATATGAAAAACTTAAAAAAAACAAATAAATAAAAATTACCAAGATTAGCCCAAACAGGTGGAATGATAAAACAGGAAGTTATACACTAGCTAGTTCGTAAGCGAAGTGACCGGCCACGGCCTAAGGCTAATAAAGTCATGACTTTAGCCTCTTAATTTTTGACTAATTTTTAGGACACCCAAAATTTTAAACATATATATATGTGTATATTTTGCGTATAACCCAACCCAATTAACAAACAAATAGTCTAATATTATTTTTTCTCTCAAACTCAGTTAAAAAACAAGGGCTCATTGTGCACTACCGAGAACAAAAATCTAATCCAGTAATTCCTTGCTAATTCAATATTTTCAATTTTATAATTTCATCCCGCCGAGAAGTAGAAGTGCAGAACAAGCTCTAGAATAATTCTCATTCAGTCGCACTGCGGCTTTCAATAGTTGCCGCTCTCCAGTCGCCACCGCTTGCTGGTTGTTTCTCTACTCAGCAGTGCTTGTTGCTCTCTGCTCGCTAGCCGCTCACCAATTACTAAGGTATATGCATCTAGCCCTAACTCTCCAAAACTTCTCGATGTTCTCGTACCTGATTTCTAACTATAAGTATTTTGTGGTACTTAATTAGTTATTGATTTCCACCTATGAGTAGTCATCAAGAATAAATGTCTGTGTAGATGTTTTCAGCTATAATTATTTTTTGAATTAATTTTATTATTTATTTTCTTAATTTATACAAATTTTTAAGTGGTTCTATTTTAAAAGTTTATTTTAGATTTTCTAAAACTTAGGACAGGCCCTATAAGCGAAGGTGACTAATGTTTTGTTTGTCTTTTTTAAAGTTAGTTTTCTTCTAAGATTATTTTAATCAATAGAAAATTTATATTAAGAATGTTTTGAATTTTAGTATTATTCAGGTTTATATAATAAGAGGAATAAAGAATGAAACAAAAATCTAACAAATACAAATAAGGTCTTTTTTTTTATTTTTGTTAGAAATTTCAAACAAAAAAAGTCAATGAAAAATTTGAAGGTCCCATTTCCAAACTCAACAGTTCCATTTGTTGGTTTCTTTGAGTCCCGGTTATATTTTAATGATTTAAATTATTTATTTTATAAATATAATATATTTTAATAATTTAAATTGTTCATTTTATAAATATAAGTGTCAGATTATTTAGACAAAAAATAAAATTAATTAAATATTATTAAGTGTTTGAGCAAATCTTATTTATTTATTTTTTAAAAAACAAACATTGCATGTACGACAACATTCAATTTTTAAAAATAAAATGATTTATGCGATAAACAATATCTCATCAATTTTATTTTTTATTTTTGTATAAATAATCTATGTAGTAAATTGAACGATTTAAATCATTAAAGCAAAGCCTGACTTTGCCTCGATGCGTCCAACAAAGAGAAATTGTTCGTTGCTCCTGAAGAACCATATGACATTATCTACATAAAGATAACCCACATTTATTAAGCACGTGGGAGACAAAGATGATCCACTTAGTGTGTATTATATATTTTTATTTGTTAAAACTACTACATAAGCAATGTCATACAGTATTTTAGGGTCATTTTTTATTGATTGAATTAATAATAAAAGAATATATAATTTTGTATAATAAGTAATCCAATTGATATATAACTCTTTCACCACTTGTTGAATTCAAATAAAAAAATATAATCTCATAAAATATATAATTTAATTTTATGTATAATTCAATCAATCAAGCATGTTTTAAAATACTCGTAATTTTCTCCTAAAAGCACGGTGTGATTGGATTTAGACAATCCAGACATGCCAGAAAAAACAAAGAAAAAGAAAAACCAATTCCTAAAGAATAATTAAATAAACACATTCCACTATTTCCAAGTCAAAGCAGAGGGAGAGAACTAGCTGGTTGGGGCCTTCCCCACTGGGGAATCCCCAGGGACCAGTGTCATGAATGAGGGGGCTCCACCATTGACGATGCTGAACTTGTCTTCATCAATCTCTTGATCTTGAACATGTCTTCGTTTCTTCCCTTCTCCTCTTCCACTTTCATTGGTCTTCCTTTCCTCCACGTTACCCATTCCCCATGTATATATACTTAAATTAAAGCACTTCTCTCTAAAAACGTCGCAAATATGGCCGCCGCCACGACCACCTCTCGTTCTTTGCTAGTAACACCCACCTGGGCTCTAGCAACAGTTTGCTTCATATTCATCTTCGGCGGCCTTTTAGTCGAACACATCATCCATCTCCTATGCCATGTGAGTGACAATCAATATGTGTTTTTACTTGTTTCAGAGTCGTTACGGTTTTAATTAATTTTTTTGTGAAATTTAGTTTATTGAATGAAAGGTTGAAAGATTGGGCCTATTGCCGATACGACCAAGGGTTTTTTGAACCTATTTTTTTTCCCTTGTAATTCAGTTTGGGTATATGTATTTGCTGCTCGTGTTTAGAGATTTGTACTCTCATTCTGTATTGACTCCCTTAGTAATTAAATTGTCACGACACTATAAACATAATCCTAATTTTGAGTAAATTACATAAATTAAACTTATTTCAGTGTTCTTACAATTTTAATCTATTTTTTTCATAGAATTTAGTTCATGGAATGGAAGGTCAGCCGATGGACCCGACCATTTTTTAAACCCATTTTTTTTTCTTATAATTCGGTTGAACTATGCATATTCGCCGCTTCTTATTCGATTTTTGTACTCTCAATTTGTACTGTCTCCCTTAATAATGAAATTATAGTAGCTCTGTAAACATAATCCCAATTTTGAGTAAACTACTTAAATTAAGTGTTGCGTGTATAATTGCATCATTTTTTTTTGGTCATAACAGTATATATATGTATGTATAAATTTACTAATGTTTGGTTTTGTGTTGGGCTTGTGATTGATGCAGTGGCTACAGAAACATCGAAAGAAAGCTTTGTTCGAGGCAACGGAGAAGTTAAAGTCAGGTTAGTTCATATAATTTCAATTGCTAGCACGGTTTTAAGTTGTGAAATCAAAATAAATATCGGTATCAATAGTACAATTATGTATCGATTAATATCGAACATTGTCGATAAGTATCGATATTAGAGATCTAAAATTTCATAACGATCGATACTTAAAACCCGAATTAGTAGCACTTTTTTTTTTTGACAATTTTCTCCCTCTTTGCACCTTCAATCTTCTGATGGGTTAAAATTTGTAAATTCACAATGTAAAATGGGTGTGCAGTCTTGATGCTCCTGGGGTTTCTCTCTCTTCTGCTGGCTGTGACTCAAAGACCCATTTCCAAAATTTGCATACCAAACAGAATGGCAGATACCATGCTTCCGTGCCGGAAAGCCGCACAAACAAAGACAACCAAAGCCGTTGGATCGCTGGAGCTTGTGTGGGCGGAGCCATTTCAGCACTGGGAGAGACAACTGGCGGATGATTCCTCTTCTTCAAATTCCCCCTCATCTAGCACCTCCACGGATCACTGTGGTCTCAAGGTACTTAAATTGGTTTGAATTTGGGTTCTCCATGGCCCGTTGTGTAACGATCCAAGCATACTAATGATTTAATAATTTGAATAAAAACACATTTGGTCATGGTCTAAGGCTATTAAAGCTATGATTTTAGGCTCCTAATTTTAGACAAAAATTTAGTGCCCCCAAGAATTTTAAGCATTTATATAGATTTATATATAAATTTGTGCATATAACTCAATCCAATTAATAAATAAAGTGTCCACTATTATTTTTTCTATCAAGCAAAGTTCGAAAAGAATGGCCTACTGCACAGCTAATTCTCATTCAGTTCAAATTACCTAATTCATTTTTTATGTGTGAATGATAATTTTTTTTGTGTGAAAATTTTAATATTTAATTTTTATGTGTGCTAAATGCTGAAGCCTGAATACATATCTTGGTATTCATATTTGTAATTTGTAAAATATGTTGAATACATAAATATTATTTTAATTGATAATTGTAATTTTTTACAAATTTGTTGAGTTTATGTTGTTGATAATGTTTTGAGTAGCAGATTATCTAGAATTTTGAGTGGCAGATATTCTAGATTTTTGAACATTTTCACTAATTTTTATGATTTTATCTTTTAGTTATTATTAATTTTTGAATTAATTTTATTATTTATTTTAAAATTTGTACAAATTTTTAAAGGGTTTTATTTTAAAAGTTCGCTTTAGACCCTCTAAAACTCAGTGCCAATCCTGAATAAAGAGGCTAATAACGCATCCCAAAAATTTAACTCCAAATTATTAGTAACATGTTACAAGTTTTTTATATACCAGACTTAATTTATTTATCCCACCGATGTCAGATAAGGTATCATAATTTTCTCACTCAAATACGCAACGTTCTCGTCGCGTGACTCAAGTTTTTCCCCTAATTAGGATGTGGATAGCAGCAGCCCACTAACGAACACAGAGTAATTCATTAACGTGTACAAGGTATACAATCTTGAGACCTCTATCTCTTTCTGAAACATTTACTCCTCTATTCACATCGTCGCAGAACCTTACATGAGAACCAAGATTAGCTCTGATACCATTTGTAATGATCCAAGTAGACCACTAGCCCAATAATTTAAATAAATAGTCTAACAACGAGCCCAAAAACTTAAATTCAAGTTCTTAGTAATAGCCCACAAGATTCTTTATATACTTAACTTAATTTCTATAAATTACCGATGTGAGATGTAATATCACAGCATCAGTATCTATAATACGATTATATATATCGATCGACATTAATATCGGTTAATACATTGATAAATATGTAATGATCGGTATTTAAAATCTTGGTTTGAATTTGATCGCTTATTTGTTTCTATAGTACTTGAGATAGTGGTTTTGAGAGTTATTCATTGAAAAATTATTGACTTCTCCCGAATGTTATTGCGTTATCACTTGTGTGGTACTTTTAATAAGTAAAAAATATTAATGCACCAGCTATCATTTGTTTTTCACTTACCTAATAAGAGTAGGCAATTATTAATCCATTTGAAGTATTTTTATTACATTATGAAAGCACCATGTAAATAAGACCATATGATGCTGCAAAACTATTAAATAATTACACATTCATTCAAATAATGGTATATAATATAATTATTGGTATAATTAAAATGTTGAATTTACACAGGGGATGACTTCTCTAATGTCGGGGGAAGGGATAAACCAGCTCAGCATCTTCATCTTCGTATTAGCTGTTATGCAGATTGTGTACAGTGTTGCCACCATGGGATTAGGAAGAGCAAAGGTGAATATTACACTTTTATATAATGCAATGGTTAACACATTTGGTAACTATATTTGATAATGATATTTTATGATCACATAATATATTATCTCATGTGTTTTTTATGCCATTTTATATATTTACTATTTATTTTTAACTATTATATATGAAATTTTACATCATTAATTTTTAAATATAATCACTAAAATATTGCCACCATATCAATATTACTATATATATATATATATAATTAAATAAAATAAATATTATTAAGTGTTTTAACACATTATATTTTTGTTTTTGAAAAAATGAATGGTATGGTTCATTTGATTATGAAAAATATATTTTATTTAAAAAATTATTAATATTTGATTAATTTTATTTTTTATAACAATTATATTATTTTTTATAAAATAAACAATTTAAATTATCACATTACCATAGTAGACATAACATAGATTTCACAGATCCCAACATCACCCTGGTATATATTTTTTTTATGACAAAGTCAAAAAAAGATTAATCAAATTTGCAATCTCTAGAAACTAAATCTCGAATGTGATTGAGAATTGTCGCGGTCCAAATACGCTTTCCTTCCATCAAGAGTGCCTATCTTGAAAGATCATGTGCGACGCTCTTGCCATATCTCTTGATATAGGTGCACACAAAAGAAGGAATAGACAGAAGAAGTTTACGACCTTCATTAATGAAATTGTCAATAAGGGAGAGATTTTTAGTAGTCTAATTAAGTGCAATTATCACCCTTAAGGAGTCTCATTCTAAATGGACTTGTCTCGTCCCTCGCTGTAGAGCAAAGCGTAATGTAAAAATTGCACCAGCAGCTTCCGCATGGTCAGCATTTAGAGAATTCCTAACATGTATCAACCCCGCAACAATGGGCTTATCCTGTTCATCTCAAGCAATAAACCCTAGTCTAGCTTTACCATCCTTACATCTCGCCCCATCAAAGTTTATCTTGATGAAATCTCCTTCTGAGCGCTTCCACATCACCAACTGGTGAGTTGAGCGGGGACTCCCACAGGTGGTGGAGACCACTGTGTTGATGTCAGCCAACATTTTCTCCACTAATGCAACAATATTCTCAGGCTCCGAAGAAATCTCTGTCAATTGACTCATCAGTCGATAGTTCCTCTCAGTCCAAAGTCTCCAACATATCATGCAGAAGAGGTTAAAAGTATTTCTATCCAAAATGCTATAAACCAACTCAGCCCACACTCGAAAATCTCCTATTCCTTGAAGATGTCGCCAATCCCCCAAATTAGGAACATGGTTTCAAACCTGAGTGGCGTATGTGTAATTCCTCAGATAACGAATAATAGTTTCAACATACTGCCCGCAGTAGGCACATGCAGGATCTCATAGTATCTTCCTTCTAAAGATATGTATTCTTACCGGTAAAATATTAGTGATAATACAGAATTATTGGACTTAAAGGATAATTTTTAGATAATTAAGAAATTTTTTTCTTTGCTTTTACTTCAAAAGCTCAGTACTAGCACTATTACAACTTACAATAAAGAAGTCCAACTCCTCATAAAATCCCCGAGCAAGCAATTTCCATTTAAAAAAGGGACTGTCTTGACTTTCTATAAATATATGGGTATATACCCATGGGTTACATACATTTAAATGCCAAAGTAATTGTTATAGGATTTTTTGGCTTTAAAAAAGATGCATAGGATGAGTATATACCAGTTTTATTTTAATAAATGGAATAAATGAAATTTACAATTAGTTATTGATACTAGTGAAATTTGTATATACAATTGGGAGTGTTTGGTAATGTTAATAAGAGTAATTTTTAGTTTTTTTGTTACTAATTTAACTATAACCTACAATATGGGTGTTTGGTATTATAGAAACTAATAGTTTAAAAATTATAACTTGTCGTAGTAGCTGTAATTGGTTAATAAATATGTTAACTTGTAACTGAAATAAAAGAAAAAAATAATTATAACTTGTAGTAGAATTTATAAATATTTTTAACTTATTGCTAAAATTAGTAACAAAAAGCTAAAAATTAGTAAAAAAAACTTTACAAACACGTTTATTTTTTTTTCAAATACCTATAACTTTTACTACAAATTATAATTACTTTTTTTTTCTATTTCAAAGAGAAACTATCATATTAACAAACACACAGAATCTCTACTATAACTACATTTTATACACTAATAATTCATACAATTTCAAACACCACCAACAAAACATATAATATTCTATACACTGTAACTGACATTTTTCTTAAAAAAGTGGTGGTTGTCTTAGCTATGGCAAAAACCACGTAGTCCAAACCCATTTTGGGACCACACATTTTGTTATTTGGGAAATATAAACTTGTTTGGAATTAATTGCTACCCACTTTGACCAGTACACAAATCCATTTTTTAAGTCCGAATTGATAAGTATGGTTGTTCTGACCACAACTTTCCCCCTTCTAGATAAAGGCATTAAGGCAAAATTCCAAAACAACAAAGTCATATTACTAGACTTGTTGACTTTTGATCCCCTATTATCTTTTTAATCATCAAAGTTTAAGAACTTAAAATAAATTTCAAATTCAATAAAAATCAAACAAAAATGTACATTAAATACAAAACAACTCTTTAAAAAAAGAAAAAAAATCTTCACGTAATCAAGAAGGAAAAAATCCGACATTATTTGAAAATTGAGTACATTTAATAATTCTCGAATCTATTTAAGTTTGATTTGCAAGTACAAAGAGAATATATATATATACAAATATAAATGTATAGATACATAATAAGGTACATAAGGTGCATAAGAACTTCCAACTTCTGCCCAAAAATGTTCCTTTGAATCCTTCATTCCACTGTTAATAGGGGTTGCTAAAATTCTAATATTGGAGGACCAATTTAATTTGGGAGCTAACTTTAAAAAATATATTCATGTAACACAAAATATTTATCACAACAATCCCCTCCTATTGAAAGCATGATTCCAAAACAACAAAGTCAGATCTCTAGAAGGTCGTTTTATGCCCATATCCCTTGAAAATTCACTACAAACAATAGTAATTAGCCCTTGTTTGGCAACTGGCTTTTGGCTTATTTGCTTAAAGTCAAAAAAACTATAAAGCCTTGTTTTCCAACTCAATTAGAGGCTTTTGGCTTTTTTTTAAAAATTTTTACATAAATTTTTTTATATTTTTA
>JAULJZ010130322.1:0-10930 GCA_032270985.1 Heliamphora pulchella | reverse complement strand
TGTCTCTGTGAATTGGGATGGCTGTAGTAGTTGCCCGTTGTGTGTTGTGCCACTATTAGCTTGATGAATGAGCATGGAAGGGCGTTTAAAACCGTTTGAAGGTTGTTCGTTGTGGTTGGATATGAACTGTGGTTTTGGGCGTGTTGAGGATTATGTACGTCATGTGCCGTGCTATGTCTTGAGCCGTGTGCCCCGAGATTAGGTATGGAAGGGAGCATAGTGGACAGGAGCATAATGAACGGGAGCGTAATAATCTCTGGCCTAAGATGTGTTAGAAAGTCTGAACTTAGACTGTGTTTGAGGTGTCCCATACCCCATGGGGTGTTGTTAGTAGCTATCGTAATGCCAGATAGTTTTGAACGTTTATGGATGACCAGTGATTTTCTTTGGAGGCGTATTGTTAAGTAACATCTTTTGGTAGAAGTTGGGAGTTGTGTGATGATGAGCAAGTAGGTTGGAGATGTTGTCGAGGGGTAGAAACAAAATGAATTTTGGTATGAGGTTTAAACCATTGAAAAGTAGACTTTTGGGGCTTCAGTTTGAGCACAAAAACGACCCTATTTGGAGTTCGGATGAAGGAGATATGCTCGTTTAAAGTCGGACCAAAAGTGCAGTCGCAGCAGAGACCGATCGAGCGGTCCTGAGACCGCTTGAGCGGTCTGTGATGGACAGAGGTTATAAATGTCGATTTTTGTGCTGGTTTTGCTATATTCTCTTCTCTCATCTCTCTCTAAAAGCTTAAGAGTGAGCAAGGGTTTAGTTTTTGGGGGTCCTTGAGAGTTTTCATGTTCGTTGGAGAGCGTGGATATACATTGGAAGCTCCTTTGAAGTTGCATGTGTTGGGCTTGGACGACTCGAAGCTCATGCGGGACTTGATTCTTGATGGAAGATCTTCTTTGAGGTAGGATCTAGACTCTCTCTTGTGGTTTGATTATGATTTGTGTTGAATGTTTTCTTTAGAGAAAACCCTAGCATATTATATGCATGGAACTAAGACTTAAGTGTGGGTATTTGAAAAAATTGAGATGTGTGAATCTTATGTTGGGTGTTCGGAAAGTGTCATTCTTGGAAATGGATAAAAATCGAAAAGATAGGGTTTTGTTACATTGATAAAAGCTACTAAGGATTGAAATATTTGAATTTTGGGTTGAGAAATGTAATTTTATACAAAATGAACTAATGTTGGTAATCTCCCAAAATGCAAGATTTTCGAGTTATTTGAGAAATTTGGGATTTTAAGGAAATAATAAATCTTGATTTGTTTAGAATTTATTGTACCAAAAAGGTTTTCGGTTGGGTAATTGCTTCTCTTAAACCTTTATGCCCCGAGGGAGATTTTAACTTGGTTTATTCCTCTTTTTTTAAAAGTAAAATTCTTGGCCCAAAGCATGTTAAAAGATGTGAAAATTCTTTTTAGTTTTAAAGAAAAAAAAAATTTTCGGCTTGAAAAAGAATCAAAAGCTCGACCGATCGATAGACCGCTCGACCGGTCTATCGGGCAGTCTTTTGGCACTCTTGGTTCTTTGGTGCAGGTGAGAGGCCGCTCGACCGGTTTTCTCACCGATCGAGCGGTTTGGACCTTTTTAAACTTTTTGATGTTTTGTTTTAAGGTTTGGATCTTGGGTACCTTGGCCCTAATCTCCTAAAATACTTTTTTTACATTGATTAAACCCTCGGTTGGGCTCATTTGAAAGATTTTAAACTTATCGTTTCTTTGGAAAAGAAAAAGAATAATAATAAGATTGAAAATAATAAACTAAACTCAGGCGAGTTTGGGATATGAAGAGGGATAGTTGTGGTGAGGCATGGGTGGAAAGACTAAATGGATTTTAAATTTATTTGTATATATCTAAGATGGGTGCTTCCTTTTTAAATGAGATGCATACTAATGAATTTAATCTTGTGTTGCGGCGTGATGACATTGCTTAATAATATGAGAGTTGTGAGAATTTGCATGTTGAAGTAATGTTGCATGATGCATGAGATATGAAAGACATTTTGAAATACTCGAACAGAACGTGATTTTACAATAAAGAACAAATTGTGAAATGTGAACCAACATGTGAAATTTGAAATGTAGGATATGCATAATGAGGGGCTGCGGTCTTGCGGTAAAAGCCCGCGAAGGTTTACATTCAAAAATTAAATGTGAAAACTAAACACTTGATTTTAATGAAACGTATGGATTGATGTGGATTAAGTTAGCCTGGCGGGTCCGCGATGAAAGACGAAAACTTGCGCAAGATGGGGACCACATACCCACGGGTTAGCCCCCGAAATATGGTGTTGTGTCGTGGTAAGTTATAAAGCTATCTATTACCCAACGGCTTTGCGTAGCCTATTGGGGGAATAGGGAGGGGTTTCTATAAGCTGCGCCCGACTCCGGTTCATTGTTGTGATACAATTTTTGTGATATACCGGGTAATGTAAATGTGATTTGATTTTTGTGAAAAATTGGGTAACGAGAATAAATGTGAAAGAAAGGAATATGTGGAAAAAGGTTACATGAATGAATAACTTGGCGTGCGTGGAAATAAATAGTGAATTTATGGAACTTGTATCTTTATTCCGGTTGCATCCATCACACGCCACAAATCATGCTTAGCATAGAGTTAGTCTTTATCCTACGGGTTTCGGCTCATGTATGTGTACAAATCCGTTTCAGGTTTCGAGGATCCGGGACGATACCACGACAGAGGATGCATGTGGGGAAAAGGCTATAAGAAAGAGTTAATATTTCTTTGTATTTACATTATAATTGTATAGAAAGTGAAGTGGATAATTGTAATAATACCAGTGTTGTGAAGTGGATAATTGTAATAATACCAGTGTCGTAAATAAACTCTCGAAAGTTGAAAATTTTGTTTAGCCTTTGTGGCACATGTGTATATCGTGAGAATAAAATGTTTTATTTATGATTACTTAAAGGAAATAAAGTGTTGTTATTAAGAAAGTCATTGTTGATAGCTTACATGTGGGATAATTTGGGTTGTGTCCATGGGTTCCCGAGGTTCGAGCCGTTACAGTAGACTCTGTGGGTTGTGTGCTGGGTGTAGAGACATCGGTTGGTGAGGATGAAAGGTTGGGACGAGTTGTAGATCCCGTGCCTTTGAGGTAGTTAGCCGTTGTTTAAAGTACATGACCATGTTTGACCATACCCTAGGAATAGTTTGGCCGACCACCTCTCGTTCCTGTGTCCATTGCGATCGACGAGGTTGTTTTCTTTTGACCTTGTGGTAAATTTTGAGAACGAAATTCCTTTAAGGGGAGTAGTGTTGTGAGATTCTGACCCATTTTCTTTTTCTTGGTGTTTTCGATGCGTAGTTTATCATTTTTATTATTGCATGTTTATATGCGTTTTATGCATGTTCGGGCTTAAAAATACATGTTGGGTTGGATGCCGGGGCTGTTGGGCATTGTGGTGCGAATTTAAAAAAAAAAAGATATTTTCATGGCCTATAAATATCTAACTTTAGATATTTTCAAAAGATGTTTTCTTCTCTCTAGCTTTTGAAACCCTTGAAACTTCTACCTTCTCTCTAACTTTTGGAGGGCACGGGGCTTGGCTTTTTGCAATCAAATAGCGAATCTTTAGTATCCTCGTTGTGGGCTACACGTTCATCCGAACGAAATCTCGTTTCAACGAAATCTATTTTCGGCCGGCATTTCGAGCTTTGAGTTTTTGACTCAACGAGGTAGGATCCTACACTCTCATGTCTTAAAGGGGTGCTTCGTGTAATTGTATGTGTTTTTACCATTTAAAAATGCATGAAAAATCGATTTATGTTTTAAAAAGTTGGATTTTGGATCAAAATCAATTTTGGTTGCTTTCGGTTGGATGAAACTAGTTTCGAGGCGTTTCTTTCGGTGTTTCTTTATTGTTTTGGGTTTGTGCATGTCCAGGGGTATCAAAAGGGAGTTCGGATGCTTCAATTTTGGGATTAAAATGGTGGTTCTCGTAGCTAGGGTTTATTTCTACCGTAATCTAGTCGATTGGACTTGGTGATCAAGTCGACTGGGTCGACAGTAGGGTGATCCAATCGACTAGGGTTGATGATCTAGTCGATTGACCTGGGTTTGGGTTTTTTAGTGTTTTTCTAGTAGCTTTTCAGTCTAGTGAGTTATGGGGTTCAGTCAACTGATGTGCTATTGAGGCTGTTTTGTTGCTTTGGGTGGTTGTGTTTTGGCCTTGGGGGTTTATTTGTGTTTTGTTGTCATCTTCGGGGGTGACATGAGTTAGATGCGAGCCGTTAGTGAATGATTAGATGCGAGCCGTTGGTGCATGATTAGATGCGAGGCGTTGGTGCATGGTTAGATGCAAGGTGTCGGTGCATGGTTAGGTGCGAGGTGTTTGTGCATGGTTGTGTACATGGTGTTAGTGCATCGTTAGGTGCATGTCATGTTCGGGTTCGTAGTTCTTTTTCTAAAAAGGGTAGTTTTGGAAAAAGATGGTGTTTTGTGAAAACATTTTTGAAAACCAGGGGTTTGGAGGTTTGGGGTTAACCTTCGAGGTTGCGTTTTGTCTTGCTGTTTGTTGGTCATCTGGGTTAGTGGATGATGAGTTATGTGATGAGTTGTGTGGCATGCGATATCGTGTCGAGTTATGTGGCACGTGATGTCATTACGTGAGATGTACTGTTGTACGTGGTTTTGTGCATATTAACTTTGATTTTATATATGTATGTGTTGTGTGAGTTGTGGGTTTCTTGTGTTGTGTATGTTAACTCTGGTTAACAATGCATTAGATGGGGCTGCGGTCCTTCGGTGAAAGCCTGAGAAGATGGTTGGGTGAATATTAGCTCTAGTTAATAATGCATTAGATGGGACTGCAGTCCTTCGGTGAAAGCCTGAGAAGGTGCATTAGATGGGACTGTGGTCCTTTGGTGGAAGCCTGAGAAGTTGCATGGCATGGATTGCATGTGAATCATGAAAACCGTTTTGCGGCTTGAAAGAGAGTCAAAAACTGCATATTGAGTTGCATGTGTTGTGTTATGCGAGTTGCATGCGTTTTGGTGTTGCGTATGAATCATCGTGTATTTTTATATAACTGTTTTCGAGGCTCGTGCGAGTCGATGTATATATCGGTTTACATGTGGGGTTCGTGAGAGTCGAGGCTCGTAAAAGTCGATATTTGCATGTATATATTATTTTCTTTTGAGATTTGTGTGAGTCATGATATAAAACTGTTTTCAAACTGTTTTAAAAGCTCGTGTGAGTCAAAAATCTCTGATCTTTCGTATTACTTCTTGATCACGTAAAACATGTTTTTGAGGCTCGAGCGAGTCGTAACATACATATTACTCTGTTAGCATGTTAAGCTTTTATTTCATGTTTGTTTAGTTTCTGTTGAGTTTTGGCTCGCGGTGTGGGATTTAAAATGTTTTCCAAGTGCATACGGTCACGCAGGTTGATCTAGAGAAGCCGGTTGGGGCAGAAGACTTGTAGTCTTCTTTTGTTTCTTTTGAACCACATACAGTTTTACATGCTTTTGATTTGGAACCATACGTTGTAAGCCAGTTGGAAATTACATTTATTGCATGTTTGTCTTGTATCTTGAGAGTAAAACATCGGGTTGGGTGTTGCTTTTCAGCTTGGTATCGTTGTTTGTGGGTGTTTCACGTGACCTGGGCGTCGGGGTGTAACACATTGTGTGCAACGTCAATAGGTGAGTACTTATATATAAGTATATATATGATGCAAGATCTATCTTGATTTTCCCTTTCTACAATGGAAAAAATAGAGATTTTGATTTCAAAAGAGGTGAATGTTGGGACTAATCTTTAACTAGGATGAGAATTCAACAAAGAGGTGAGTTAGGGTTTTGGAGATGGAGATGGGGTTTTGAAAGGGGAAGTGAGAGAGAGAGAGAGAGAGAGAGAGAGGATCCATACCCGACTGAGATCGGTAGGTGTGGGTCAGTTCCCGACAGAAAATGCTTTCGATCACGGCTACATTTGTCAAATTCCAGCGGCATCGGGGATGAACTTGGCTATGGCATTGGTGGAAGTTTAGAGAGGAACTGTGCCGGGGACGCCGTTGAGGGTTTCATTAATGAGATTGCTGATAGAAGGGACGAGAAAGAGATGAAAAGGGGATGATGGGTTCGATTATTGGGCCCGTAGAAGTTTATTGTAAAATAATAATAACTTCAATACTTTTAATCACAGTTTTGTACACAAAATATTAAAAAGATTAGTTAGTATCTCCATTATTATATAACTGAGATAAAAATTATATATTATCTCAGTCTTTTTATTTAATTAAGATTTAAAAAAAGTTAACTTATTTTATTTTATTTTTTTAAAAATCGAGATCTTATTAATTTTTAAAGTGTGATCTTTAACAACTATTATTGTAGTAAATCCTTTGGAATTTTTTGTTAATTAGCCATCTTTCTATTTAACTACGATAAAAAAAAAGTTAACTTTTTTTAGTTTATTTTTTTAAAATCGAGATCTTATTAACTTTTAAAGTGTGATCTTTAACAACTATTGTAGTAGTAAATCCTCTGGAATTGTTTGTTAATTAGCACAACTGAGAAATTCTGAAAAAGTCTAAAAAAGTTGAACATCTTATGTTAGGTTATATTTTTAATCTCATTATTAAAAGTATTTTTCGAATTAAAATATTCGACCAAGCTAACTATTTCAACTAATTTTTATAATAGTTTTTTTCTTCTTTTTTTACTTTTTATTAAAAATTTAATATATTCTTATTTTTTTCTTTTAGGTTATAATGTTTGGAATTTTAACATGTTTTTTTTTAGTTTTTGTGAGGAGAGTTTATTTTTAAAATTGAGAGCATTATAGTCATTTTACTTTTAAAAAGTTAGAGCGTTTGAAATCTGTGTAGATTTTTTCTTGAAAAGAAAAGTGAAACAAAAGTTAGTGATTTTTTAAAAATGCCAAACACTACAGCTTAAAGGTTGATTTTTTAATTAAAAAAATTAGCTTTTTAGAAATGCCAAGCATGAGTTAAAATACTATGGTGTTTTTACGGGATAGCATTTTTAAGCCAACTGAGTATTTTTTTTGGGAAAAACATTAATCATACTTTTTGAATAATTTTACTTTCTAAATTTCATTAATTAATAGATTTTGAAAAATGTAGAAAAAACTTTTATCATCATATTAGGTTTACATTTTTTACTCAACAAAATATGTAGATGAAGTTAATAATTTTCGATTGTTAAAAATATTATATAATAGGGTAAATTACACTAACCTCCCCTGAGGTTTCTGACAAAAATACTGACCTCCCATGTGGTTTAAAAAATGGCACTAACCTCCCTTCAAATTTAATTTTAACATCAAATGGACTCAACTATTAAAATTTTTAATGAAAACCACTATTACCAACCCGAAACCACCCTCAAAACCACACCACACCTCAAAACCACTCCCAAAACCACCGCCCCAAACACATCGTCTCTCTCTCTCTCTCTCTACGACCAACGCCGCTTCCCCAAAACCACCACCGTCGTGACCAACACCGCCACCCCAAAACACCACCGCCGCGACCAACACTGTCATCTCTCTCTCTCTCTCTGTATGTGTGTGTGTGTGTAAATATATATATCGAGCGAAGAAGAAAAAGTGCAGCGGCACAACGCCGTGACCTACCCACACCATCAGCCACCAGTCGCCACAGCCACACCCTCAGGACGCCACCAACATTGCTGCTATGTCCATCGACGCTGACAACGCCGGAATTGGCCATCACCAGTTTCGAATCTCTTTCTCTCTTTCTCTGTGTGTGTGTGTGTGTATATATAAATATAAATAATTATAGATATATTTCTCTACATCTGCACACATATATACAAACCATATATACTCCTTTCTTGAGAGAGAGAGACGATAGAGAGAGAGAGAGAGAGAGAGAGAGAGAGAGAGAGAGTGGTTTTGTGGTGGGGGTGGTTTTGGGGTAGTGATGGTGATTTTTGTTAAAAATTTTAACGGTTGGGTCTATTTAATGTTAAAATTAAACTTTAGGGGTGGTTAGTGCTATTTTTGAAACCACGGGAAAGGTTAGTGTTTTTGTCAAAAACCTCAGGGGAGGTTAGTGTAATTTACCCTATATAATATTATGTACTAAAATTTTAATTAAAAAGGGATTAATAGGTTATGTTTCAACTTTTTCCAACGCAAAGAATTCGTTGTAGAAAGTTTTTATTTTTACGGACACTCTATTCGTCGCTAAAAATAAAAATTGGGTAGGCAAAACATCATCTCCCAATGGAGGGAAATATTTGGTGGCGGCAAACTTTCCCCAACAATTTGTGTCAACGAATTTATTTCTCGTCACCAAAAAATATTGCTGTTTGATGTTTTGCCAACGCATTTTTTATCCGTCGCCAAAAGCTTACATTTGCCGACTAGCAATGCCTAGTGTTGGCAAAACTCGTCACTAATGTTGCATTTTGTTGTAGTGTGGAGCAGCGACGACGCGAGAAGCGGTGGAGCGAGGACAGTCTGAGGAGCAGTGGGGGATGGCGATGGTGCAAGGAGAGGTGGGGTGACGACGAGGCAAGGCACAATAAGTGGTGACCTTGTGTGGTGTGAGCATTAGAATGGGAGTGTAACCTTGAATCTGAAAAGTTTAAGTGTTAAAAATGAGAGGTTAGGGGTTTTACATAGGGTTAGGAGTTTTACATAGGCTTATACTAAAACTACGTATTTTTATAAATAAACTTATCAAAATTATATTAGCTAAAAAAATATGCTGATTTTTATCCATGCACAAAATTTGTTGGTAATTAGTTTTTTTATTAACCACCGCATAATATGTTGGCAAAAGTAAATAAACTTATTGCAATCACACGGGCTAAAAAATATGCTGATTTTTACTCACAAAGAGTTTCTTGGTAATGAATTTTCATTTACCGATGCTCAACATGTTGGCAAAAATAAATATTGCGTAGGTAAAAGGTTTACATCCTGATGGCGGGAAAATAAATTGGTGCCAAATGTTTTTCAACACAATTTGCTAACGAGTGAGTTTCGTGTCACTAAAAAAATGTTATTTTTGAATTTTTGTTCACGTATTTTGTTTTATAATAGCCAAAAGTATATATTTGTCAACTAAAAATGCCATGCGTCCACAGATTTAGTCGCCAATTATGCATTTTATTGTAGTAATTTGTTGACTAAAGGTTGTTGCAGTAAACGATATCAATCCAACTAGATTTTGAAGGTATAATCCTAATCTAATTTTGAGAGTTATATCGGATTTATATTTTTAATTGTTTGATACCAAAAAGTTTAAAACTTCTTCCATGTCGGGTATCTTCAACTTCTCGGAGAGCTTTGCATCAGGAAATATGCAGAGTCCCCCCACATCTAGCATGTAATCTTTAACTCCTCGGGTCTTCCTCAAAACTTTCCTTGGTGGATATACCCTTCGGGACAACCGGTCAAACAAGTGGTACCACTGTTGGTTGAACTTCTTCGGGTATCAAATTCCGTCCTAAATATTGTCTCATATTACGTCCTCCTGGTTATTTTGAGGAACTGCATTAGGGTCCACTACCCAAGTTTGCAAAGCCTAAATATGTGCCTGACATTGAGTATGAATCCTAGCTTGATTATGTACTATCGTACTGCCCGCTTCCACTGTCCACTGTAGGTCCATAATAGCCCTCATCATGTCAACCATAGTCAATTCTTGATATCCCATCCGTGAATCTGACTATTTTATCCTTCTAAGCCTTCCTCTCGGAGATCGAGCCCAAATGCATACAGATTCTTCCTTGAGTGAGGCTATAATCCCTGATTTCTGATCTGAAAAGACTAGAGTGTGGAGGGATGCATCAGTCGGGTTCTCAACGCGAAACGACCCGTATTCATAAAAGAATTAAGAAGCGAAAACTATCCTAAAGGGGATGTTAACTATACAATAAAAGCATTCACAAAAAAGAAAATCACATAATCCTAAATGAGTTGTTGATCCTAGAAGAAGGGTTCTTAGAAGTTATATGCAATAAAAAGAGACTAGTAGGTTTGAACTCATTGTACCTTCAAAATAGAGTTAAGAATATACCTCTCATGCTAAGTAATGGTGCAAAGCATAGCCAAGATGTCACGCCCCAAACTCCGGGTCACATGAAACACCCACGAACAACCAACCCGAGAATACACTCTTAATATAAAACATACATGCATTGTATATAATCGCCAAACGACATACATTACACGGTTTCAATACCAGAGAAACATGCTACAACATACATGTAACAAAAAGAACAAAAAAGAAGACTACAACTCTTCTACCTCTCCAGCACCTCCAGATCAACCTACGTGACCGGTACTTGAAGAAAATTAAATCCCACACCGTGAGCCAAAGCTCAACAGAAACTAGATAGGCATGCAGTATAAGCTAAATATACTCAAAAAATGAGGTACAGTTTTTGACTATCATTCAAGCCTTAAAATAGTTTGAAAACACGGCTCGCACGAGCCCCAAAGATAACAGATATATATGCAACACATGAATACATATCTAAACCGGCTCACAAGCCCCGAAAAACTATTCATGCAATCCATGTCACGCCCCGAACCCCAGGGGGACCCGTAAACCAATTCCCCAAACCAATTCGTATAATAACTTACCCAACTATACATTTGTTTCATTAATGATTTCAACTCAAAATTATTTGATAGAGAATAAAGGTTTTCAATAAGTAATTATAATCACATGCTTTGAGTTTCCAAGTATCCATTACAATGACAATATCATTACAGTAATCCATTTCTGCTTATATACAAACATGGTATAGAACACAAAATCTTTCTTCAAGCCTTCTCTCAAAGTGCATTCCTTGCCTTGGTATCACCCTTGGTCCTTAAAACCTAAAATGTTTTGGTAAACATACATGAGCCGAAGCTCGTAGGATATAGATTAACTCAGATGTAATGCATGATTTGTGAGG
>JAULJZ010130311.1:0-10931 GCA_032270985.1 Heliamphora pulchella | reverse complement strand
TGATGCTTCGAGGTAGATTTTGGAACGGCCTAAGAACCTTTTAAAATGAAAAAATTTTCTTTATTCAAAACATGTATTTTGTTTTTTTAGAGGCTTAGCTTATGGGCTGTAACTGTAGTCTCTTGGCTACGCTTTTAAATTAAATAAACCATCTGTAATGCGTTTTACAAAGGTTTTATTCTCGTCTTGGCTTTGTGATTTTTCATCTGTGGTGTTGGGCAGTTTTGGCGGTTGTTCTATAGCTTTTTGCATGACCCAGAGTTTGGGGCATGACAAGACATATCGTACTTACCAATATCCAATCAACTGCCATGTCTTTATCTCCTAATCTCTCAAACAGTTTTCGTGCACACTTTGCTCTAACATTTCCCTACTTATCTGTGTAATGATTAATATCACACAGTTAGAGGTTCAATCGTTATAGCATCTACTGGCAAAGAATGAGTGATACGAACGAACGTATTGATCTTGGATTTATTCGAACACACGTATCTCTATTGAAAATGGTAAGAATGCCTATCACCACGTTAGGTGTAGCTTATGCATCTTATTTCGATATGACCTGTCATGCCTTCGACCCGAGGCATGTGAACCCCACGAGAAAACCTAACTTTACAGAATAATCGAGGAGACTTCTTTTTTATAAAACCAAATTTTATGGTTAGAACTTTTTTTATAGAAACAAACTTGAATTTAATTTATTTTAACAGTAGTTCCTTTCCAAAACTTCAAAAAAATATCTTAAGTATAATTCTTAAAAAAATTTGGCGGAGTTTTCTTTGTTTTTTGGACGAACCCAAATTTTCTGAAAACCTGTTTGAACTCAAATAACAATGATACTCAGGCTCTACCTAGATTTCAACTCACAATCACAATTCAACAATTACATAACTACTAATTTTTCCACCACAATTGTTTCATCAACTCACTCCAATCCTCAATATACAGACTATCGCTTAAGAAAAACTTATTTGTCTTTTACACTTCAAAATATAAGTCAATGATTAACTACGTGAGCCATATATAAATAATGAGACATATGTGCATGTTTCTTTACATGTATTCATGAATTATCAATAACATTACAAATTCCATAATACTAGATGCATTACTTTAAAATTTAAAACTACAAACATCTTTCTTACTTCATTTACTTTAATTCGTAACCAGACTTCATATGACATCTCTCCCTTCCTCTTTCAACCTGTAAAATATTTAGTACAACAAATATGAGCCGAAGCTCATAGGATAAAGATTAATAACAATGCAATGCATGATTTGTGCGGTGTGAATGATATGTTATAATGTAATCATAATCAAATCATGTTTATAACCGATTTTTATTCGTCATCTCTTCATTCTTTATTTACTTAATTTTTATTCTTTCTTATTAAATCATTCATCACATTTTCATTATTTCCACCATTAATTGAAGTTCCACGCTCACCGACAATAAATATTGATTCATTTTCTCATTTCTTCCATTCTATTTCACCCGTCTTACATTCTTTTAAATTATCTTTGTTCTCGTTTTCATTTCCATTCTCTTTGGTTCGTTACCCAACATTTAGACTTACATCTTTTATAAAACTATTCAGTTTTCTTTCTATTTTCTCATTCTTATTAGGCTCTTTACTCATTCTTTCGTTTCCATTCTTTTCTTTTCTTAACGAAAATCACAATTTCTCTTTATCTTTCTTTAGTTTTCGCTTTCGTTTTTATTCTCTTTAATCAGTAATAAAATACTAACTCACCTTTTATCTATTATATAATCATTAACTTTCTTTCCTAGTCTTTAATTTTTTTTTCTCACATTTCACTTTTATTTCATTAATCAAAACACTGAACTGACGTCGGTGCAGCGTATAGAAATCCCTCCATATTCCCCCAACAGGCTACGCGAAGCCGTTGGATAATAGAAAGTTCTATAACTCACCATGACACAATCACGTCCATTTTACAAGGGCTAACCCGAGGGTACATAACACTCATCTTGCACAAGTTTTCGATCTTTCACTGCGGAGCTAATCAAACCCCAACTTATCACATTCACAATTCTCGGTTCAATAATTGATTAATCATATCATCATTCATTAACCACCGGGAGTTTGTGTCCCCAATCATCTTGATTCAACGGAATTCATTTCATCTTTAATAAATCAATCATTTCATAAACATACCACTTCTAACTTCAATCAAGTTTTCATTATAACCACGTATTCTCAACATATTCTTTAACCATTGTATAGTCCAGTTCACAATTATTACATCATTTTGTTTCTAATTCCATATCATCAACCCCAAATCAAGCTTTATATCATTTCTTTTATATCGTAGGTTCATCAAAACTCAATGTTCATTAAATCACAAGATTCAAACTATTTGTTAAACAAATTTAAACCGTAAAAGAATTATAACTTCCATAACCATTTCAAATTTCTTACTTAAATCATAGATTCAATTTACAATCTTTAGGCAAACAAATTATAATACATTCATTTGGTCACATGATTTCATTCATTATTTGAGTGTTCCAATTTTCACCATAGAATTCAAATTGGATAAGTTTAGCTTCACAAATTTAAAACTTGAGTAAAATCTCCATTTATCATATATCAAGTTTATAAAACTAAGTCAATTTAACAACTTAATTCCGTCAACATAAATTAGGAATTCAATTTCCACTTTTGGTTGTCTCATTACACTTACACACAACCAGCACACGACTTATCATCATCATTAAATACAACCATTTTGTGCACAAATCCCCTAATCTATAAGCTATGAATTAACAAATAATTAGCAAGCCCTTCAAGTTTTACAATTAGATTATAAGTTGAATTCATCACCATAATTCGACAAAATTAAAATTAAAATTAAGAACTCACCCCTTTTGTTCACTCATCATGAAACCAATACCCTCCATACTCCAATAATCCATCGTGACATCATAATCGAAGCAAGTATATTCAAGTTATATATTGACCCAAAGACATTGATTCAAATTCCCATTGTTAGATTGTTTTACTTTAGAGTATTTTCAACTCATTTTCCCATCACTCACATATTAAGCATAACCAAAATTGAAAATCCATTTTAACTTTCTTTAAAGGGGAACAAACTTACACAACATCATAATTATAAGTTTCTCACATCCAAATTTTCCACAGTCCAATTAATTAATTTAACTCTCTTCAATTTCACATACTCAACTCATAGTTTAATCCCAATATGACTAATCCTCAACCCAAATGGTACCCACAACATTTAATTGCTAAGAACCCACTAATTTAGATATTAAGTCATGAGTTTAACTTTAAATTTATAGACAATCCCTTATGTGATTCTAACTTTTCTTTTGGATATCCACCATTTTGTCATTCTCTTTGAATTAATATGAAATTATATCAAGCATTTCAAGATCATATTAGGATTTTTGTAAACCACTCAAATCTTGCCATTGACTCTAAAGTTAGTTTGCCAATCCCCATTAACTTAAACTTATAATGTCCCCCAATCTTGTCCCTTCTCTATGGATTTAATAAAAGCCAATTATTTAACTGAAGATACGTACTCATTAAGTCTCAAATTTTGCCAACTAAACTTGAACTTCATCTTCAATTCATAAATTAACAAACTACATAGTTGAAAGTTCTCATTACATGTCCCATGTTATAACTTCTTATTCAATAGTCACCAATTAAAGCAATTATACGGCAGTTAACTAGATTTTTACAAAATTCCTTCAATCTCAAGTTAAACCGTGGCTCCAACCATCTAACGCATCAATTGTTAATAACCCCACCATAGTTATCACTTCTACGTTCCAATTTCAATAGGTCAAACATTTAGTATAAAAGTCAAGCCAACAGCTCACCAATTAGTTAAAAGTTTGCTTAATCACATAAATCGTTAGGGTTCTATAGAATCAATAGTAAAAATCAACATAAGTCAAAGCAAACCACTGAAATTAGTCTCAATCCTACCTCTTGGAGCCTTAATGCGTTGGAATTTTGCCAAATCTCCAACCCTAGGTGTTGGAGGCAAGACTGCCAAAATCATTATTTTTGCAAACGATTATCTAAAAAAATTAATTAGATAGACAAACGCCGAAATGGGCTCCGGATAAAACTTTTGATGAAGAACAATCAAAATAAAATCGGTGCATTCGAAGTTAATTTAGAAAAATACCTTTTACCGGTCGAATCTTCAACTACGATTTAAATCTGAGTTAAAGCGCCTGTCAGATCTTCTACTGTATTCCCTTATGTAATTCTTGAATGTAGAGTGTGCTACAATCAATTAAGAATGCGTTCTGGCAGAACCTGAATAGTTTTAGTCTTGGAAGACAAGTTATGAAACTGGTTCAGCCTATTCGCATATTTATAGGGCTACAGTAGGGACCTAGAGAGTAATTATGAGTAAGACTTCCAGTGGAACACAGACACGTATCAGCGATTTTCGCAATTAAGCAAACCTCATAGCAGTATTTGCAATTATGGAAAACTAGCAGCGGTTTCTGCAATTTCTATAAAACACTGAATTACTGTTCACACTACTAAAGAACTATAATTGCACTCTGACCCATAATCTCAAGACCATATAGCATTGAGCTCCTGTTATTAATTGCTTACCATTTCTCCTTACGTCAAGATTTTCGATACCCGTCAATTAAATTTAATTACTGACAATTTAATTTAATCGGCATCTTAAGATTCCTTAAGTTCTTCCGCTTAACTTATTTGACCGCCGAATAATCAAATCCACCTGTAGGATTTGGGCTGGTCAAAACTTATAAGTTTCCTTAAGGGGGTATCGTCAATTCCGATCTTTCGGGATGTGAATTCCGTCAATAAATAATATTACCATATAAGTAATACCGCTATCTAACTCACTAGGAATATAGACCCATATAAGATCACACTCTCTAATGAATCAAAATAACGAGTATTAAATATACGCAAATCAATAATTATTTCAGGATTAAGAATATAAGCACAATTCATAATAACTTTGGGATGTGAATTAATTTATATAGTCAGTATAAAATTAATTACCCCAAATGTCTCGTTCAGTTCAATACACACAAAGTGTACTTGCACAGAGAGTCAGAATAATAGACGACGCTATTATCTGTTTTCTATAACTAAGAAAGGCCTATTAAAACTCTGTGCTATAGTCGTACCAATAATATATCCATTTTCATCTAAACTGTGAACATAAAATTTATATTCTGCTATAACCTAAAATCTGATCTTTTATGTGCAAGTTGTACTCTACACACCAGATTAAATACTATATAGAATATTGGACATTCATGCATAACATTAAAGAAATAATACACATACATTGCTCATAAAGATTCTCATAAAATAAAAAATTAATTTTAGTAAAAATAAAATTAAATACTAAAAATATAGTTTTTAGTATACCAACTCTAACAACCTCTCACTTATACTCAAAACCATGCTGTCATACATTTGATTTCCACGTCCTCTACATGACTATCAAAAGTTTTAGCCAGTAAGGGCTTTCTAAAGGATCTACAAGGTTGTGTTTTGATGCAATCTTGGTCACAACAACATCACCCCTTTGTACAATTTCTCGTATTAGGTGTTACTTACGCTCAATGTGTTTTTCTTTTTTTATAGATCCCTAGCTCCTTCGAGTTTGTAACTGCTCTGCTATTGTCACAATAAAGTGTAATAGCCGATTGAATTGAAGGGACCACGTCTAGATCCAACTGAAAGTTCCTAAGTCAAACAGCCTCCTTGGCTACTTCAGAAGCTACCGCATATTCGGCCTCCATGGTAAAATCAGCAATACAAGACTGCTTGATACTCTTCTAACTTGTGGCTCCACCTCCTAAGGTAAACAAATATCCTGAGGTAGACTTACGAGAATTCCTGTCAAACTGAAAATCTGAGTCAGTGTATCCCAAAGGTACTAGACTTTCTACCTTGTAAACCAATATAATCTTTATTCATTTTCAAGTACTTGATTATATTCTTTATCGTAGTCCAATGCTCCTGTCCCGGGTTAGACTGATATCTGCTAATTATGCCAGCGGCAAAGTAGATGTCGGGTCTAGTGCAAAGCATAGTATACGTGAGGCTTTCTACTACCGAAGCACAAGAAACTGCCTTTATTTTCTCTATCTCATCAGGTGTCTTAGGACACTGATCTTTGGATAGAGTGATTCCATGCCTAAAAGGGAGAAACCCTTTCTTGGATTCCTATATGCTAAAACGAGTAAGGATATCATCAATATACTTTGCTTGTAATAAGCCCAACATCTTTTGTTTTCGATTTCTCACAGGCTTGACCCTAAGGACGTGACTGGCTTCTCCTAAATCTTTTATATCGAACTACCCAGATAACCATACTTTAACCGTAGAAAATTTCCCCACATCATTTTCGATGAGAAAGATATTGTTTACATAAAGTACTAGAAAGATCACCACGCTTCTGTTATGCTTCTTGTGAACAAAAGACTCATCCGGACTTTGATTAAAACTATAAGACTTAATGGCTTGATCAAATCGAGTGTTCTATGTTCTCGATGCCTGCTTAAGTTCATAAATGGATCTCTTAAGCTTACACAACATGTGTTTCTAGCCCTTTGCAATGAATCCGTCTGATTGTATATAGATACACTCGTCAAGACTTTCGTTAAGAAAAGTTGTTTTCACATCCTTTTGCCAGATTTTGTAATCGAAATATGCGGCAATGGATAAGAGAATCCAGATAAACTTAAGCATGGCTACCGACGAAAAGATTTTCCCATAATCGATCTCTTCTTTCTGAGTGAATCCTTTGGCAACAAGCATAGCTTTGTATGTTTCAACCTTACCGTCTACTCCTCTTTTCCTCTTGCAGATCCACTTACATCCCATGGGTTTTATCCCTTCAAGTGGTTTTACAAGTTCCTAGACCTAATTGGAATACATAGATTTTATCTCTGAATTCATAGCTCTTTGCCAAAGATCTGCATCTTTGTCTTGAAGTGCTTCATTGTAGTAATAGGGTTCGGTATCTAGTTCTGCCAGAATCTTATCAAAAGACTCTTCCAAGAACATATATTGATCACGTTGATGAACAACCCTCCCACTACGACGAGGCAATACCTGTGTTTGTATACTAGTAGTAACACACTGTGCAGAATCTGAACCATGTGCATCAGTACCCTATTCTTAATTTGCACCTGTCCTGATAATCCTCTCACTACGACGAGGTAATGGAATATCAGTAGCTTATTTTTCCGTTCTACTGGTATTTTTTTCTTAATTCTTTCAGAACAATTTTGCTATTGGGCCAGTGATCCATTATGTAATCCTCTTCCAAGAATTGGACATTGGTGATAACAATGACCTTCTGATCCTTAAGATTATAAAATAGACGACCCTTCATTCCCTTAGGATACCCCACAAAGAAATAGACTTCTATCCTCGGTTCTAACTTACCCGCGTTCTCTTTCAGCACATGTGCTGGACACCCCTAAATCTGAATGTATTTCAAACTAGGCTTTCACCCAGTCCATCATTCAATAGGAGTAGTATGTACTGACGTAGAAGGTACTAAGTTCAGAATGTAAGTCGTTGTCTCTAAAGTGAGTCCCCAAAACGAATCGGGTAAACCTAAATAACTCATCATGGACCTTACCATCTCCATAAGAGTCATATTCCTTCTTTCTGCTACACCATTCTACTATGAAGTACTAGGTGCAGTCAATTGGGATGTAATCTTCTCTAACGACAAGTAATCTTAAAACTCTGCAAAGAGGTATTCTCCATCATGGTCGGATCGTAGTGATTTGATACTTTTACCTAGATACTTCTTTTCCTTCTCCTTGAATTATTTGAATTTCGCAAAACATTCAGACTTACAATGCATCAGGTAAACGTATCCATACCTTGAGTAGTCATCAATGAAACTGACGAAGTACTCAAAGCCACATCTGGCCCAGATTATCATATGACCACACACATTAGAATGAACTAGCTCCAACAGTTCCTCACCTCCATAGCCTTTAGCCAAAAAGGGCCTCTTGGTCATTTTACCTTCTAAGCAAGATTCACATACTAGAAGTGTCTCCACTTTCAATGAACTGAAAGGTCCATCTGCTACTAGTCTATTTATCCTTTTTAGACTAATATGACCCAAGCGTAAGTGCCAAAGAAACATTTGGTTCATTAAAGAATGAAACTTTCTCTTATATGGTATTCTAAATGTGTTATTTATTTCAGTTAGTTATAGTGTAAGGGAGATTGGAGTAATAACATACAGATCATCCACCAATGTACCAGAACAGATAACCCGTTTATTATCCTTAATTAATAACTACAGAGTTATTAAAATAAACCAAATATCTATTTTTAACCAATCTAGAAATAGAAACTAAATTCCTTCTAATGGAAGATACAAAAAGACAATCTCTCAATATTAAAACTCGATCTCTACCAAAATCGAGAGTGACATCTCCTACTATAACTACTGTTACCTTTGTATTATTGTCCATATGCAGGTAAATCTCTCCATCACTAAGTTATCGGGTTTCCTAGAACCCCTACAATGAATTGCAGACATGATTAGTGGCCCCCATATCTGCACACCAGGTACCAATAGATAACACTGCTAAACATGTTTTCACAACCAGTGATCAGAAATTACCTTGATTGTTCGGCCTTTTGAGAAATACAGGACAATTTTTTCAGTGCCGTGCCTGGTTGCAGTGAAAACATCTTCCTTTTGACTTTTTCATACCAGTCCATGGCCCACTAACTACCTTGAAAACTATGTAACCATATTTCTAAACCTTTTTCTTCTTCAAGCCTTTCGGCCTAAAGGAAGAACCTTTTTCTAAAATAAACATATTTTCTGGTATTAAAAGAATACTATTGGTAATTAAAGCTATATCCAAATTATTTTTTCAGTCAACAAAATTTGGTCCCGTTAGTTTGTCTTTTTTAGAATAGAAGCGAGTGGGTTGAATGTCATTTTAATCCTGAGAATCATATAATTTAAAATACCGTTAATAATGATCAGCAAAACTTTAAATTCATTTTAATTTGGTTCCCTCTATCATTTTAAAATTAATTCGCCAACAACCTGATAACCCGAGAATGGCATGCCTCATTGGGAGGACGTCTACTATCATTCATAAGACTAGACAGGCAAATTATTTTTAATTTACTATTTAGGCAACTGACCTTCCCAAGAAAAATTAAATAGCCGACATAGCTTTAGTCCAGTATACAATAGCAATGACTCAGTTGGAGAAGATACTTTTATATATAGTTAAGTGTTAACCATCACTTAATTCTAAATTATTCGCTTCGCAATGAACCCTTCAGTTGGAGAAGTGATCCATACTAACAATTATCCAGAATTATTCCTAAAAGAGGTTTGTATTGGCGAAACTGTAACTAATCTATCAATTGGGGAGGAAAGTCTTATTGCCGACACGCAGGATTTAATTGCATCGCCTACAAATTGGTGATGGAGACCGCGTAATTTATCTGTGAATAAATTCTCCTTCCCACTTAGATTTTTAAAATATTTTTGAGGGTTATAAAATTCGTTTAATTAAAATAAATTTACTAATTTTCAAAAATTACATGATCTGACAAAATCAAACATCCTTCGTGTTCACGATTTCAAATATTCTGCTTTATCAAATCATCTTTTCACATTCAAATACATAACAAATAAAATTTAATAAATGCACAGTGTTTTCTCCTGCTTTTCAGTTAAGGTAGTGATTAAAAATATTTATTTATTTTATTTTTTGTCCTGCATTTTCAAAAAATAATAATTTATTTCGATTAAACATTTTTCTATTTAATTTGTCACGTGAAACACCCATAAACAACCAAGAATAGCACCCAACCTGAGAATACACTCTCAATATAAATCATACATGCATTTTATATAATCGCCAAATGGCTTACATCACATGGCGCCAACACCGAAAAATATGTTACAGTATGTATGTTCAAAACTAACAAAAAGGAAGACTACAGCTCTTCCATCCCCTCCAGCAATGCCGGATCAACCTGCGTTACCGGTACCTGAAAAATATTTCAAATCCCACACTGTGAGCCAAAGCTCAACAGATACTAGACAGCACATGCAATATAAGCTAAAATGCTAGGAAAATAAGGTGCATTTTTGGACACTCTTTCAAGCCTTAAAATAGTTTGAAAACAAGTTGATACCACGACTCGCACAAGTCCCAAAGATAACAGATACATATATGTAACACATGAACATATATCTAAACCGGCTTTCACTAGCCCTAACAAGCTAACTTATGCAATCCATGCACTACACCCAATACGTATCGAGCAACAGACCCAACACATATCTCTCTAGGACCTCATTTTCGTCCCTCAGATTCACACGTACTATCCTTATGATCACGTTTTCATCCTTGAAACTATGCATATCATCCTAACAGATATCATGCCCCAGTTAAGGAAAACCAGTAAAAGTATAGGCAAAGGTAACAACTATAGACTCCTACCAATTACCCTAGTCACCACTTAAGGCCTGCTCGATAATGATAAGTTCTATACGGAGTTACGATAACGTAAACAACGTCATTCACGGAGGCAACCGACTTAGTTTACGGGTTCACAACCCGAGAGCCTTAAGCACCCACCAACCCGGCATCGTCAGGACCACGTTCCCGTCCTTCTGATACCCACATGCACATACAACACAAGGATCTTGTCAAGCTTTCACCGAAGGACCACTGCCCCATCTAACATTTCTCGGGCTTCCACCGAAGGATCTCAATCCCATCTAATGCATGCCACCCATACAACTCAACGCACGCAACCCGTGCAACAAGCACCACATGCATCCGCTCCTCAGAGCCCACATATACATGCCTATAAAACTATGAGTTTTAAAGCATAAACCACGTA
>JAULJZ010130310.1:0-31955 GCA_032270985.1 Heliamphora pulchella | reverse complement strand
TATATATCCTTTTCCCATCATTTCTCCTCTGTTGAGAGAAACTCGACTCAAGCGAGTTCGAACTATGCTGTGGCGCTAAAAATTGAGAAACGTCCAAGAATGAAACATCTTTCTGCAATGTGTCTTGAAAAAGAATTAAACTCTACAAGAAAATTAGTATTAGTACCTATATTTAATGAGAATTCAAGTAAATTTGCATAAAAGTCCAATTTATGGGCAAGTGAAGTAAAAGAACAGGCGGAGATAGGTGGGATGACTACAGAATGAGACTGGTTTAGTGATAAATCACTATTGACTGATGTAAGGGAAGGATCAGGAAGTGAACCATTCAACTCAACATGGCTCTTAATAGCTACATGCTCAAGTAATTCCTTTTGTGTCGCTTTGGGATAAGTTTTTGACACATTAGTAATGTCTGGTAGGTCAATTACGTTTACTAATGGACAAATAGGAACATCTTGATCAATTAAACTTTTTATGTGACGAGTTCTGTTCCTGGTCAACTGGGGCTGAATTGGAATAGGTGGGCACCGGAGAATCTGATGAAGGAAATGGTTTAAGATCTTTGGCTTTGGATGGTAGAGGTTTAAGCAAGATAGGATTACCAGTACGCTAAATCCAATAACAATTTTTTGGTCGGAAAATTACAGCATCACCATCTAATGGAAGTATGTCACAATAAACATTGCCCCCACGTATAAATTACCCATGTTTATTGGCACTAAACATCTCGTTGAAACTAAAAATTTGAGATTGTGTCCCAAATTCCCTCGTTAGGCTGTGGATATGGGTCAACCACAAGTTTTCCTTTTTGAATGTAAAAGTCAGAAACGATACTAATAAGGAAACTCTCATCGTTGGCAATTTTACTCTTTTTCTCTCCACAATGTGTAATTGTATAAAAATCACTTGTAACTTGGTCGGAAATAACAATTGGAGGGGGCCACAAGTACTTAGGTAAAACAGAGCGAGTAGATTGAGTAGATTGAATAGGATATCTATTTTGAGTGAAATGATTAGGATACCTATCCTGAGATCTGTTAAGAAGATGATTCTAATTTTGTGTCCTAGCATGATCATGACGATAGGATCTCGCGGGTCTATGGTGAGAAAAGACAAGATATGGATTGCAATAGCTCATAATGACTCAAAAAAAAAGGATTAGTGAGAATATAAAATGGACCTTTAGCAAAATTTATGAATTCTCTAAGGAATATAAATATTAAATGCGATTTTGCTAATGAATAATTTCTACCTTTTTCCAAATGGATCACGGTGGAGGCCCAGTGGACTTGAGGTTGCCGCTGGTATTGATGGATGCCGGATGGTGGTCGGCGAGGTCTGCATTGGCTGACGCGTGTCGGTGTTGATGTGGGCGAGGTCAGATGGGTGGTCGACGAGGTCCGATTGGGTTATCAGCCTTGAGGAGATTTGGGCCAATGAGATTTGGGTGTCGCCGTCGAGAATCAGGGTCGCCGACGAAAGATGGGTTGCCGACGAAAGAGGAAGTCGCTGACAAGAGTGGGAGCCGCCGAATGGGGGGTGTGCATTGATTAGGGTTTAGGGGTGGTTCGGTTGATGGAGGTCGGCTAGGGTGTGTGGTGGTACCGCTGATGCGGTCGTCGACGATAGCTTTGGAGGCCGCCAGTGATGGTTTTGGGACTTGCCGACACTAGTTTCATTGGAGATGGGGATCGTCGGAGTTGATGATGGATGGTGTCGTATGGTGATACGGCTAGGGTTTGCTTGCGCTTCTGATGGTGGCGCTGGGTTAGTTGATTAGGTTTCTTCCTTTCTTTCTTTCTCGTTTTTTTAGAAGCAGAAAAAGAGACTGAAAGTCGAGAGAAAAAAGAAAAAAATAATAATAAAATACTATTTTTTTTGAAGACAAGAGAAGCCAGCAAAAATAACAATAAAAGAAAACTGTTTTTTTTGTACATGATGGGGTAAAAATAAAAATAAAATTAAAAATTCGGGATTATTTGCTTTGATACCAAGTTGATGCAGGATGATCACAAATAATCCTTTAGGAATCCGCACCTAAAAGAACCTAGGAATCCGCACGTAGGGTTGAATTGGAATTCACACCAATTCTAGAAAATATTTGTTTATTCAATCATTCAATCAATAAGTGATTTGGGATACCAGTTAAAGGCCAATAAATAGGCTACTGAAGTACAGAAGATAAGAATAAAAAAAAGATAGCAATCCCATCTAAACAATCTAACCAAATCTTATTTAAACTAATTCTACCTAATGAAATTTTAAATAATTAAAATTTAAGCTTAAATCTAAATAATTACAATTTACAAGATTCAAATATTTAAGCTGGTTTAGTTGATGATAGATGGTCTACATTAGGGTATTTGAACATTTGTAGGAGGCAATCTAGTTACTCGGCGAAGTAAAAAACAAACAGTAGTAGCTAGATCAAGTGCAGACGCTGAGTACAGGGCAATGGCACATGTCATTTGCGGACTTATATGGCTTTAAGTACTATTAAAGGATATTGGGTGCGCCAATCTATGAAGTTGTATTGTGACAAGAAGGTTGCCATTAATATTGCTCATAACCTGGTATGACATGATAGAATAAAGCATGTAGATATTGATAGACACTTCATTAAGGAAAAACTGTGTAAGGGCTCAACTTGTATGCCCTTTGTGAAATCTGAAGATCAATTAGCAGATACTTTTACTAAAGGGCTTAATAGTAAAATGTTTCACCCCATTATATTCAAGTTGGGTATGAAAAAAATCTATGCATCAACTTTAGGGGGAGTGATAAGTTATGGGTATTATTGTTCTTTTGGTACTTTGGTGTTATTATATAAATAACAGTTGTAAGAGAGGTAACCCTAATTTTGGGTTCTCTCTCATTTACTGTCATAATTCTCTCTCAGTTCTCTCTTCTATTTCTTTGTCTCTACATCAATCTTAATAGGAGCGAACTTTATGGAGTATTTGGACAAGTTCAATAGAATACTAACAAAATTGGATTCTATTGGCGCAAAAATCGAGGATAAGGATAAAACAATTATATTATTGGTTTTCTTACCTTCATCATACATGCATTCGAGGACAACACTGATTGGAAAAGATACTCTTGGTTTAGATGGGGTTGTTGCTGCTCTCATATCTCATGAGATGTTAAGGAAGTGGGAGAGATATAAGATAATCGGAAGAAGGGATCATGGTTGCGTCAGGTAGAGGAAAAGTCAGAGGCAGTATGATAATGAGGCAAGAGGGGTCCAAGAAGAAGGGTTGTTCCATGTCGAAGGGTTACAAAGTGACATGTTACTATGTGACAAGGAAGGTCATTTGAAGATGGATTGTCCGAAGTATAAAGCAAACAAGGCGAAAGAACAATCATCAGAGGCTGCGATTAAATAGGGCTTTGACCATGAAGTTGTAGATGTGCTCACATTTACTTTAGGTACAGAGAAGTTAGATTGGATATTAGATTTTAGATATTTGTTCTACATGTGTGCGGTAAGGGAGTATTTTGCTACATATTGATCGTTTGATGGGGGTACTATCTGGATGGCTAATAATGTAGTGAGTTGAGTTGTTGGTGTAGGGACAATGCGGTTTTGCATGTTTGATGAGACTATTTTAACCTTGACTGGGGTTAGACATGTGCCAAAATTTAAGAAGAATTTAATTTCTCTGAGAATGCTGGATTTGAGAGGTTGTAGGTTCTCGTCTGAAGTTGGAGTTCTTTATCTTTTCAAGGGAAACAAGGATGTGCTGCAGGGATAGGTTATTGACAACCTATACAAGCTCGTAGAAAGTGGTGTGATAGGTGGAGCTACTGCCAAGCATCAGATGAGTAGTATATGTAGGCGGCATACACAGATAAAGTGTAATAGCGATCAGCATGAGCAACTGTGTGCAGAAGTGCATGCAATAAGCGCAGGAGTACATGGAAGCGATGTGGTCGTATAAGTGCACAGGTGAGAAAATCATATGGTGTGCAGGATGTCGGCAAGATGCAATAGCAACACTTGGTTGCTCACAAGAAAGCTCCGAGCAATGAGACTGATACGTCTGACATGATGTAAATGTGTACACCTCAGCAGAAGCGAGTCTTATTTGCTATTGATTTAGTTAGTGGCGGTGATCCCTTCGGTGTGTGCACAAAAGGGGGCAGGTGGAGTCACATTATTTTATGAACAAGTGAGCTTTATGGGGCACACTGGGTAAGAGTGCGAGCACTTTGGTGTAGAGGTGCGGGCCATGCTGTTTGAGTGTGGTAGTTCGACGATGATGATGGAATCAACATCGATGCTGGATATCTTCAGGGTGGTTTATAAAATTTAAGCCAAGGTGGAGATTGTTGGGCTGGAATATGTCTTGTATTTTACAGGGTGCGTATAATTATATTTTTGGTCTTTATGTATTTGGGTTGAGGTAGGGTTATGCATCTATTAGGAATCAAATTTGTATAGGGTTTTATAATTTCATGGGTTTAGGGCTTAAGGTTTCTTTGGTGTGCATATAAGTAGGACACTTGTAGGAGCTCTAGGGTGAGATGTGAGAAAAATAGAGAGGCTAGCTTGTAGAGAGAAGAGAGTGGGTGTACTCTTTCACATTCGATGTAAAGGCTAGCCGGTAGAGAGAAGGAAATGGTTGTACCCTTCTACATTTGACGTAGTGCAATTTTTCTCTCGCTCGTGGATGTAGGTTGGCGTGGGCCAAACCACGTAAACTCTTCGTGTCGCTTATTTTATTTGTTTATGTGCGTAAATTTTTGCTTCCTTTTGCATGCGAGAATTGGTGATTAAATCCCTACACTTGCTCTATGACCAATTGTTCTACGTCAGCTATACATGCCATAGTAGAAATATGAAGCCTAACCTCTGGTTTAACATGAATCATATGAAGCTTAACCTTTGACTTAACAAAGATAAATATTCTGCCTTTGAAAATAGATCCTGGCAAGTAAAATAACCAAAAAACATTGATTTGAAGACATAAATTTTATTTGATTGATTCCTTGTTAAATCTTGGTCTTGTGGTTGAGTAGTGGCTATTTCATCTACTTTTCCAACGAACAAGCAAACTTCACACAAAAGGTTTTCAAAAGCTGTTTTTTCCCCCCCTTCCCATCCATGTTGATTTTTGCTATGTCCAACA
This sequence comes from Heliamphora pulchella, assembly GCA_032270985.1. Lineage (NCBI taxonomy): Eukaryota > Viridiplantae > Streptophyta > Magnoliopsida > Ericales > Sarraceniaceae > Heliamphora > Heliamphora pulchella. The sequence goes on along the minus strand of JAULJZ010130310.1, from coordinate 26,817 downwards.
GACATTTGTTCTATTCATGTATTTGTTTGTTGATATTATTAATACATGACTATGTGATGCACCATTGATTAGGAAATGAAAAAATATTGCCATTGCTCTTATTTTATTGTGTGATATGGTTATAAAAAGGTTATGGCGTTAGGGTTTGGAGTAGTGGATGAAATGGATTATAGTTGACTAGGGCTTGATAGAGTTGTTTTTTTGGGCCAAATTGGTGAACAGTGTCATTAGCATATTAACTTTGCTGCAGCACTTAAATCTCACAAGATTAGCAAAATCACACAATTTTTTGAAATTTTGAATAGATAAAAGTTTGACATGCTCAGGATGGATTCTCATAATTCACTAATAGCCAACCATGATGCATGAGTTTCTGGTCTTGAGACATGTGTTGAGTTTGGTGCCTTAAATTTTCAACATCCACGTTCGGTAGGGCGTCCAAACAGTGTTAAAATGCTAAGAAAAACAGTTACAGGACCTCTGCAGACTGCAGAGAAACCGAGAAGGTGTTTTAACTGATTGAGCAGTCTGTGCGGGACAACAGTTTTTAGTGCGTTGTTAGGGCTGTGCCTTGACCTAATTCCTGTGTTATATATAAAGGATTTTGTCTTAGAAATCCTAGAACGTCTTATACACCAGACAGACTCAGTTTAGAGGCTAGAGAGTGTAGAGAGACAGAGAGATGCTCAATTTGAGGCCATAGATATTGTGAGATTGAGAATGAATTTTGTAATCCATATTTGCGTATAGTGGATAGATTATTCTTCTTGCCCGTGGATATAGACAGTCAGCCGAACCACATATATTCTCGTGTTCATTGTGGTGGTTCTTGTTTCTTTTATTTTCTTTGTGTGGATTAAAGTCTGCATGAGAATCCGCTACCCAAACTAGTTTTTGGGATTCAGGTGTGTTCAAATTCTAACAAGTGGTATTAGAGCTTCCGGTTAAAGGCTTGATCACTCGATTGCAATAGAGATGCTGAACATCAGGTATGAAGTCGAGAAGTTTACCGGCAATAATAACTTATCCTTGTAGCAGAGGCGTATGAAGGATCTGCTGATCCAACAAGGGGTCTTCATGGTGTTACTCGGCAAGGAAAAGAAGACAGAGACGATGACCGACCACGATTGGGAGGAACTTGATGTCAGGGTTGCGGGTTCAATTCGGTTGAATATGGGAGACGAGGTTATTCACAACGTGATTGATGGGGAGACATCACACGAGATTTGGCAGAAGTTGAAAGATCTCTATATGAAGAAAAATTTGGCCAACTAGTTGTATGTGAAAAAGCAATTGTATGGACTGCAGATGAGAAAAGGAACAAAACTATTGAAAAATCTCAACATGTATAATATGCTCATCACATAGTTATCTGAGTTTGTAGTAAAGGGTGATGATGAGGATAAGGCGATACTCCTGTTGGCATCGCTTTTGACATCTTTTGATTATCTGGTGACAATACTGATGTATGGGAAGGACACTCTAGAACTTGAAGAGGTTACTGATGCCCTATTGTCACATGAAAAGATGAAGGGGGATGGAGAATCAGATGCAGAGGGTGTGCTTGTGGCTAAGTTTGAGTCAAATAGGGGAAGGAGTAGATCTAGTGAGCAGGGCTCCAACGGAGGAAGATCTCAATCTAAGTCACGTGCAAAGAAGGATGTGGAGTGTTTCTAGTGCCACAAAACTGGTTACTACTACATGGACCAGTGCCAAGAACTAAATAAGCATCTAGATAAGAAGAAGAAGAAGGGAAAAATGTCTTCAGAATCTGTCAGTTTTGCCGAGGAGTCGTCAGAGACAGTGAGGAAGACGGAGATTTACTTTCAGTTTTTTCAAATTTTAATTTTCTGTCAAAGTCTCGGATACTAAATTCTGGATGCTCGTACCATATGTGTCCAACAAAAGAAGGGTTGACACGTATAAACCTTGCAATGGGGGTATAGTTTTAGTGGGGAATGACATAGCGTGCCAAGCCATTGGAATGGGTACAGTGAAGTTCAGAATGTTTGATGGAATTATGAGGATTTTGGGGAATGTTAGACATGTTCCAGGGTTAAAGAAAAATCTTATTTATTTAGGAACATTGGATTGTTTGGGTTACGGGTACATAACAAAGGGTGGAGCGATGAAGATTAACAGATCATGGAAGGGCAGAAAGTCGGGAATCTCTACATATTGGTAGGGAATACGGTGGTAGGTGGAGTTACCACTACTACACAAGTAGTCTAGTAGGGATGGTACAAGACTTAGACATTTGGGGCTTGGGAAGATTGGCAAACAGAGTATGTTAGAACTTCAAAAGACAAAAGCAGTAGACGAGGTGGAGCTCGGTCAAAATGGTTCACCCAGAAAATTGGGTGATGGTGGTTCAAATCAATAGCAGCAGGGACAGTGTAGTGGAGATTCATCTTACAAAAAATGCTACAGGCAACTCAAGAAGATATCAGTGGCAAGTTGCAGTGTTCGAGAAGGTGAAGTCACCACAGAAGACTGAGACTTGAGAGTTTGGAAGACTGTCCAAGAATGTATTGACTATTGATTGCAAGTGGGTCAAGTTCAAGTGCGGCTTTGATTTGGTCCAAGTTAATTCAGTTTGATGATCAAAGAGGGTGGAGCACCCATACCCGTAAAAGGGGTGTAGGACGAGGCGGTTGACAGATCTTCAAGATGGTTCAGAAATTTGAGCCAAGCTGGAGATTGTGGGTTTAGTGCCTCGAATTTTTGACATCCACGTTCGGTAGGGTGTCTGGACAATGTTAGAATGCTGAAAAACGGGAAAAAATAGTCATAAGACCTCTGCAGACTGCAGAGAAACTGTGAAGGTGTTTTGATTGATCAAGCGGTCTGTGCGGAATAGCAGCTTTCAGTGCGCTGCTAGGGTTGCAGCTTGACCTACTTTCTGTGTTATAAAGGGTTTTATGTGCTAAAACCCTCAAAACATCTTATACACGAGAAACTCAGTTTAGAGGTTAGAAAAAGTGTAGAGAAACAGAGAGAGGCTCAGTTTGAGGCCTCAAATATTGTGAGATTGAGAGTGAATCTTGTAATTCATATTTGCGTATAGTGGATAGATTATTCTTTTCACCCGTGGACGTAGGCAGTCAGTCGAACCACATTTATTTTCGTGTTCATTGTGGTGGTTCTTGTTTCTTCTATTTGCTTTGTGGATTGAAATTTGCGTGGGAATCCGCTGCCCAAACCAGTTTTGGGGATTCAGGTGTGTTCAAATCCCTCATTTAGTTCCTATAGTTCATATTGATTTGAAGGAATTTTGCTTCTTGTTGCTTATAAATAGTTTAATTATTTTCAGCCAGGCTACTGTGTTGACATTTGAATTTACGTGTGTTAGGTACGATCTGACACGGCTGGTGATTGGAAGTGAAGGAACTTTAGGTGTGATAACAGAAGTTACTTTACGCCTTCAGAAAATTCCTCAGTTTTCTGTGGTACTTGGACTTTTTCTTTTTCTTATATGCTATTCTTTTCATTGTGGATATATAAGCATATCTATTCTTGTTTTGATATGTAAAGCATTTTCTTTGTGTGAAGCTTTCTTTGTGTTTAAATGTTTTATTTTTTCAATTTTTCTTCTCACACCAAATAAAAAAGTAAAAAACAAATAATTAATATGAAAAAATCATTAAAAACAAATTTTCCTTGCATTCGCTCCCTTATAATGATTTCATATTCTTCGGTTATCCTATTTTCTCAAAATAAGAAACTCATGTACTCGTGCAATTTTGTCTGAACTTTCTAGCTTGGATCCATGCCTACTTTTTGGTGTGTCAATGTCTAAAACTGTAACTATCCTCACGCGTGTGATATGAAACAAGCAGAAGCTAAGACGTACCATGAATTTCTTAGGAAGAAATCCTCAGGTTTCTGTTTTGCTTGTTTTCAAGGAGACCATGCTTGGAAATTATTCTAGTTAGTAAGAAAAGGCCTACTAGTGATTGACTGATGTTGATGTGTTGGACACACTATCCTGATGTGTTCATTAATTTTTTTTGGATTTTTAAATACGAAAATGCAATTTGGAAACATTTGAGACATGTTAATTGCTCAGATACACGAGAAAGATCTAGGAGCTTGGAACAGGTTTGAAGGAAAAAGTGAAGGGAAAATATGTTCTTGATCTTTTTAAAGAGACATTTATACTTGTCTGTAAACCTTTTGTTACCTTGATGGAGCAGAATTGCAAGTTAGGGGATGATATAAAAATGCATTAGATTAGAGGGGGGATATATCAATGATAGGTTGGTATGTGAATCTATTTGTCTCACAACCTACCCAGTTATAGCATTTATGCCGTTAGTCTTGTGAGCCGGTGCATGTATAATCCTCAAGAATTGCACATGAAAGAAATTTATAGAATACTTCGGCATTTTAAGTTTGCTATTGGCAAAAACTTGCTATTTCAAAGCATGATCACTTGAGATTAGAAGCATATGTGGATGCTAATTGAACTGGTACTAATGGAAGATGTCCTAGTTAATTAGTTTTTGTGGAAGGAAATTTGGCAACATGGTGCAGTAAGAAATAATTGGTTGTGGCTGGAATCTAGATATAGCGATTACGTTTAGAGAGATGACTTGTACTACTTGCAAATTACTTTGGCTTGAGATTGTGCTAGAGATCCCGGGTTTGATTAGATTGTATTGCGATAACAAACCATCTGCCAATATTTGCTCACAATCTGTTTCGACAAAGATGAGTGTTTAATCATTAATAGTACTCTAACCAAGCTGGACATATATGGTATCTTTGTACTAGCTTGAGGTGTGATATCCCATATATCACTTGGTAACTTGTTAAGTATATATTAGTAAACCTTTTCTTTACAAGTTAAAATATTATTAGACATCTATGTGGCATACATCTCTTTGAAAAAATGTATGATCATGGTATGAAATGGTTACATGCTAAGTGATTGAAGTGTTCTACTATAACTATAACTATGGATATTTTATATGTAATTGTGAACATAACTCAAGTATATGAAATATGTGTGGTGATGTTCATGTGATCCGCTAAGTGCCTTATAATAATGTGCTTTGAATACATCTAAATGATTCTTTAGTTTCTTAATCAAGGTGTTTAATTGACTTGTGTTAATGTTTGTTAGGATTGAAAACCTTGTGTGAATTGTTAAATTAGATTAACTAAACTTAATCATACTTAGCTTAGTCACAATTAATTAGGATAAGCATGGTTATTTAAGATAATTGAGACTAGTTAGCGTAACGATGATTAGTTAAGGCTAATTAAGTTTAATTAGTATTTTGGTGAAACATACAACTTACTAGGTAAGCATACAACTTACTAGGTGTCATGCTTTCAGAGACAGATAGAGACACTTAGTGGAGCGCGTGAACATCACCACACATATTTCATATACTTGGGTTATTCCTCAAAAAACATTATAGAGAAGTGTTATTTTACTTTTCTAGTTTATGTCTGGAGGGTCTTTTTGTAATTTTTGACATGTATTTCTTTAATATAAATACTTTCAAAGGGGACTGATTGGTGAACCTTAAAACCCATTTTCTTATTTTCTTTTTTGCTCTCCTCCTTTTCATTATTCTTCTTCTTTCTAACTTTAAAATCTCGATTTCTATACTTTAACTTGGTATCGGAGTATCTGATCTTAACTAAGAGTGTTGGTAATTGATTGGAGATCATCAGAGACTGTTGACGTCAGCATTTTGACACTGATGTCAGAATAGTAAGAAACCCGAAAAAAATTTTCTTTGCGGATCTTGATAACCTAGGTCTCTTGATCTCTGAAATGATTTTTCCACAACTTTTAGAGAAGATTTGAAGTGTTTTTCGATTTTTTTTGAAGACATCGCTATTTTGGTATTTTTGGATTTGGGTTGTTCGATCCGGCGATTTTGAGTTGTTTATTTCAAATTTATGCTTCAGATCTACTTTATATGGACTAATATCCTTGTTGGAAGATTCGATTTGTATTGATTTGCTCGATTATTACATCCTTATTAGTTTGTGATTCGTTCGGGTCTTCTTCGGATTGCGATCAGTTTGTCTCTTCTTCGGCTGTTCTTCTTGGTTTTTTATTTACAAATTGATACTTTAGATCTTCTTCCTATGGAACAAAAATATTGTTTGAAGGTTTGCTCGTTAGAGTTTCGATCGATTATTACCTGATTTGGCTTCGGTTTGGGCTGTTCCAGATTTATTTGCTTATTTGTTTGACTGCTAGGTTTGGCTTGCCTCCTTTTTCAAAGCTTTTGCTTATCTCTTCTGTTTTTTAAATTATTACGACCGAAGGCAAAGCCGCGTTACTTCGACATGATGATATGCCCAAATCCATTATGTCTACAAGATTAAACGGGTTGAATTATTTAACTTGGGCACATGCAGTTAAGATTGTTTTTTGCGTGTAAAGTGCAAATTTAAGTACATAACTGATAATCCTTTGCCTAAGATAGATTCGAAATATGAAGATTAGATGTGCGAGGCTTTTATTGCTATGGGCTGGTTGTGGCATAATATAGAGCCTAATATTGTAGCGATTGTTGAATTTTGTGACACTTCTAAGAAAATCTGGATTCCGTTGTTGATTCTTTCTCACATCAGAGTAATAGTTCCCATATTTGTGAGATCTATGAGAACATTTTCACCACGAAATAGTTTAGGAAGTTCTTTTTTGAGTATTATAGCTAGCATTCTTAAGACCCTTTGGAACCAATTGTTGCAATTGCGACCTTTTACTACTAACCTTGCACAACAACAACATGCACAACAGTAATACCACTGGGAAGACTTTATGAATGCTTCCTTACTGCTTGGTTTCGACTCTGAGTTACGTGGGTTCAAAGACAAGATTCTTGCCAGTGAGACCTTGCCTACTGCAGCTTCTCGACTTTTGTGCTTTTCATTGGGACACCCATCCACTATGTCTCACTTTACTTCTACTTCGGAATCCTTTGCCTTAGTTTCCACTAGTGGTCATAATGGCTCACATGGTGGACGTGGTGGGTATAGTTCTCATGATGGAGTTGGCAGTGGTGGTCAAATAGGTCGTCGAGGTGACTAGAATTGTGATTATTGTGGAGGTATTAATCATACTGAACCCTACTATTGGCAAAAGTATGAGAAGCCCAGTTATGCTCATCAAGTTACCAATGGTACTTCTCAGCTTCAATCTCAGGCATCTTCTGCTCTGTTTGGTCAAGCTATCTTCGGTTCTAGTTCTTTTAATTCTCTCACTGCTCAACTTAGCGTTCTTGTTCAGGCATTGCATACTGTTTATCCGTCTTCCACTTCTATTGCTACTTTAGCCGATTCAGGTACTACTACGTGCCGCTCTTTCGTCTCCTTCGTGGATTATAGATTTCGGAGCTAGTTGTCACATATTTGGTACTTCCTCCTTGTTTTCTGATTTTACTTCTATTCAATATAATATTATTTTAGCTAATAGTTCCTCTCATCCTATTTATGGGAAATGTGTTCTTCGTCCCAATCAATCCCTTACTTTACCCTCTAGTTTCTATGTTTTCGAATTTCCCTTGAATCTGTTTTCTGTTAGTCAATTGACTAAAACTTTAAACTGCTTTATAACTTTTTTTCCTCGTGTTTTTCACGTCCTGCATACCAAAAAGGTGATTAGTTCGGGGCATGAGAAAGATGGTCTCTATTTTCTGAATGTTGATCGTGCCTCTCCTCACATATCCTTTGCCTTGAATGCTTCTGTGCCTCCTCTTCAGTGGCATTCCTCTCCTCACACATCCTTTGCCTTGAATGCTTCTGTGCCTCCTCTGCAGTGGCATTTTCAATTGGGTCACCCCTTTTTAGGCAAACTGAAGTTAGTCATTCTTACTCTGAGTTTTGTGTCTAATTTAGAGTGTAAAGCTTGTCAGTTAGACAAACATCACCATAGTTTTTTTTCTTCTAGTAGTTATGGTCGTCAATCTGCATTTTTTGATGTAATCCATACTGATATTTAGGTCCTTCTCAAACTCCTAGTACTAATGGATATTTGTATTTTGTTATCTTGATGATTACTCTCATATGACTTGGTTATTTGTAATGAAGAACAAATTTGAGTTGCCTCTTATTCTTACCAAGTTTTATAATGAGATTAACATAATTTGTCAAAAGGATCAAAATTATTTGATTTGATAATGCTTTGGAATATATATAGTCTAATGTTGACTCTTTTTGTGTGGATCGTGGTATTATTCATCAAGTTGGTTGTGCTTATACCTCTCAGCAAAATGATGTTGCAAAGCGTAAATATCGACACTTGCTAGATGTTACACCTACTCTGTTATTCCAAATGTAGGTACCCAAACATTTTTGGGGTGATGCTGTTCTTTCTACAGGTCATCTCATTAATCGTAAGCCCTTTGTGTTGTTGAGAACAATCAATCACCATTTTTCTTTATTATCCTGTTGTTCATCGCCTTTTTCTCTTGTTCTTCGCCTTTTTCTCTGATTCTTCGGGTGTTTGGTTGCGTTGCCTTTATTCATGTTCTTGATATAAGTTATATCCTCGGGCTTGCAAGTGTGTTTTTCTTGGGTACCCTCGCACTCATAAAGGATATCGTTGCTATCATTCAGAGTCTCATTGATATTTTGTTATTGCTGATGTCACGTTCTTTTAGTCGACTTCCTTCTTTACTTCTGCTGGTCAAGATTTGTCTTCTGACCTTCTCTGTTGTTGTGAGGGAGAGTTCACCACTCCCATGCTTTCTTTGCCACTTTTCCTCCGTGTCCAAGTACAATCTCTTCCCCTCCAGGTGTATCAACGATCTCAGAATAGGCCGACTGTATCTTATGGCCTGACCACATCTTCGTCTGTAGTTCTTTCTTCGGCGTATGACCTGCCTATTGCTATGCGACCAGGTAAACGTACTTGCACTCAATATCTAATTGTTCATTACGTTTTCTATGATCGTGTCTCTTCTTGTCTTCATTCCTTTGCCTTTGGTTTGTCTATTATATCTATTTTTTCTTCTTATAAGTAGGCTATGTCATTGTCTGTATGGAAACACTTTATGCATGAGGAGATGGGTGCTCTTCATCAGAATGAAACTTGGGAGGATAATTCTCTCCCTCCTGACATACAAACAGTGGGTTGTCGTTGGGTGTACGTGGTTAAATATCTTCTAGATGGTTTCGTTTGGCGGCTTAAGGCTTGCTTTGTGGCTAAAGGATACACTCAAACTTATGGTGTTGATTATTTGGAGACTTTTTCTCCTATTGCTCGTAAATTTTGTTCGGATTCTTCTATCTATGGTGGTTAGTCCTTCTTGGCTGTTATATTAACTTGATATAAAAAATACCCTTTTTCACGCTGATTTTCAGGAGGAGGTATATATGAACCCACCCCATGGTTTTATTACCTCTGGTAGGGAGAATCTAGTTTCTTTTTTACGTAATGTTATATATGGTCTGAAGCAGTCTCTTCGTGCTTGGTTTGATCGCTTTAGCTTTGTTGTACTTGCTTATGGTTTTTAGCGTTCCTCTGCGGATCATTTTAATTATTTTTTTTCCGCTACCCCACTAGCCGCACTGGTATACTGATTGTCTACGTTGATAATATCATTATTTCTAGTGATGACTCTGCCAGTATTGTTGCCTTAAAATGACTCTTAGGTCAAACCTTTATACTAAGGACTTGGGTGTCCTGCGCTATTTTCTTGGCATTGAGATTGCTCGCTCTTCTCTGGGCATCTTTCTCTCTCAGCAGAAGTATGTTCTTGATCTTTTATCTGAGACTGGCCTTCTTGGTCTGTTAATACTCCAATGGATTCAATTAAGCTTGATGCTGAGTCTGACAATTTCTTTTCTGATGTTAGTCGTTACTGACGTCTTGTTGGCAAATTAATTTATCTCACAGTTACGTGTTCTGACATTATCTATGTAGTTGGTGTGGTTAGTCACTTTATGCATGCCCCTCGTTAACCTCACTTTGAGGCTGTTTGTCAAATTGCGAGATATTTGAAAAGTGGAATTGGTCGCGGTCTGCTCTATCGGCCTTCTTGTTCCTTGTTTGCAGTTGGCTTTAGTGATACAGATTGAGCTGGTAACTGCTTTGATCGACAGTCTACTTCTGACTACTACACTTTTGTTGGAGGAAATTGTTACTTGGCGTAGTAAAAAATAAGAAGTTATTGCTCGTTTTAGTGCTGAACATGAGTATTGTGCTATGACCCATATTCCTTCCGAACTATTATGGGTTCTCCCTCTCCTTGTGAATTTTGGTGTTTCTATTTCTTCACCGATGATGCGTTGTGATAATCAAGTTACTATTTTTATTGCTAATAACCTAGTCTTTTATAAGCGAACTAAGCATATCGAGATTGATTCTCACTTCATTCGTAATTTATTGTTACGAAAGAAAATTGTCACTTCGTATGTTCGCTCAGAAGATCAGTTGGGCGATATTTTCACAAAGCTTTTACTTTGTTTGTCTTTTAAGTCGTTTATCTTTCAAGCTGGGAATGTTTGATCTCTATGCTCCAGCTAGAAGGGGAGTGTTATAGTAGTTATTTTTTTATTTTATTTTTCCAGTTTATGTCTGGAGGGTCTTCTTAGAATTTAAACATTTATTGTTTTAATATAAATACTTAGAGGTGAAGGACATTGATTAGAGAACCCTAAAAATCTATTATTTATTTTCTTTTTTCCTCTCCACCTTTTCATTATTATTCTTCTTTCTAACCCTAAAGCTCGATTTTTATGCTTCAACTGGCCATTTTCCTAGAAGAAAACAGGAAAAAAAAGGAAGGAAAGTGATGAAAAGAAATGAAAATCAAAGGGCTTTTATTTCTAACTTCAATTTGAGGTAAATTTCTTATTTCTAGTCTATCTCATATCCGTTAATCTGGGAATCACAATATTAAAATAGATTAGAATTAGTAATTGAAGAGGATTTAAAAGAGATTTAATACCTTAATTTAGAGATCACTTTGATGGATGCCATTAATCACATACTTTAGTTGGAAATTTACAGGGCTGTTTTTATGATAATTTCTTATAGTCTTCTGTCTTCATGTGAAATTTAACTATGTTGGAGCTTCATGTGTCTACTTCATGGCTCAAAAATTGGAATTGAGTTTTGAGTTACCTAGAAGAAGTTATGGTTGGAGTTGTAAAACAATGTCAGTCATGGAATAGATTTTTAGGAGCTAAAAATTGGGTTGTTTATTTGTAAATCTGATTTTTTTTGGTTACTTTAACCTATGTTGGCATACATGGTCTGAAAGGTAAAGGCGTTTAGTTTTATTCCCAGCAAACGGATGCAATTCCTAGTTTTTCAAAGGTTTTTATGTCAAAAATATTTTGAGATTGAGAAATAAACATGCATCCATTCTCACACATTACTCTTGGCAAAGCTTTAATCCTTCGGCCTTCGCCCTCTCCTTTGGGATTGAGACACCTATACCATTGGATCAAAGGCGTTTTGGTAAAAAATTAAAGTGTGTAAGCTGCACCATGTTAGGATTTAAGGGACAATTTCATAATTTGATTGTAAGTGTGGTTTTTAGTTTTTTGCAACTTATAAGAATTAAACAAGGATGATTAAAGATTAAGAAGAGGTTAAATTGAATTATAATAATCTAAAGGATCTAGCCTTTGAATTAAATCAGTTGATAAATGTAGCTACCATATATTTGAGTATGTTATAATGTGTTTATGAATTGATTGTGTAAGAATTACTTACTCAAGATAATCAAAGGTGTTTAAAGAAGTTGAATTGTAAAGTTAGCGATTTAGAGCAAAAGAGAAGAGAGAAGGATAGTAAAAGACAGAAAAGTATTATTATGAGAAAATAATGATAATAACATTGGTCCCTCGACCTTCACTCTGGTCTTCACCTTATATGTCTCTTGTATTCACTACACGGCAATTCGCCCAAATCACAACAAACAATGAAAATTTTCATAAATGTCATGCTTAACATGATTTTGTACAGAGAATTCCAATTTGATCATAAATTTATCAATTATTCAAAAGGATAACATTTTTCATGGATTTAATCTAATACTAACATTCAAGTTGAATTCAAATTCAATATGGAGCTCCAATTAAGTTCTAAACATGGGTTTAATCCTTCATATCGAAAACAAATGATATTTCAAGAAAAATTCCTCATCACCTAGATTCCCACCAAACCAATTTTCATACCCAAACAAGACTTCAAACGAGCTATAAACCTTCAACTCATTATTTATAACTAAAAACCCAAGTTACTCCAGACTATCACCATCTCACACTCACACCCCAAAAACAAAGACAAGATATTCCAAGAGACAAAAGGTAGAGAAATATTTAGAAGAAAGAATGATTACCAACGATCAAGGTCAACCGACGTCATCCCGGTTGCATCCCGAGGTCCAAAGGCCTAGCTCCATGAGGTCCATAAGTAATTCATACCCATAGCTCAAAGGGTGAGGAATCTAAGAAAAAAAGGTCAACGTTAATAAAAATAAAGTTTTCCTTGAAGTTCGGTAAAAAATATGCGAAAAACGGTCAAGGATTATAGATATAGCCTCACTATTTTGGCCATAACTCTTTCTACAAAATTGATTTTAATATGAGGTTAGAACCATTAGAAAGAAAACTTTCGGGACTTCAATTTGAGCACAAGAATGACCTAATTCGGAGTTCGGATGAGAAAGATACATATATTTAAAGAAAATAATTTTCGGACCGCGCGACAAACCGATCAATCGCTCTTTCGCTGTTCGCAGCTTTTTTAAGCCTGCAATAGAGAAACCGAGACCCTACCAATACCAAGACTGATCGATCGGTCTAAAAATCGCTTGATCGGTCTGATACCTTAAAAATACATATTTTTCAAGCTTTTAAAGCCCCGACACTTGTCCAAACTTATGAATTCCCCCAAAATAATCATATGCCGCAGAATCATCATGCAATTACCATTTCAAAGCCTCAAATAGTAATTACATAGAATCAATTACTCATCCAACTCTCAATTTATACACCCGATTCCACTATTGTTTAAACTTTCTTTCAAAGAAGCTTAGATTTTCAATTCACATGGTAATCTCAACACATACTACTTTGATTTACCTAATTTATTCAATTAATCCTCTAATTTCTCATTTAATCCCATCAACCCATCAAAATCAAATCTTATTCTTTTTCCCCAAAGCTAGGGTTTTCAAATTTAGATCAAAGTTCAACATCTATGAACTCATAATTTCATGAAACTCATATCTTTACACATATCATCACCTAACTCCCCCCAAACACCAACCCACAACATCCATAGAGCTAGGGTTTTAAGAAAAAGAGGGGCTTATGTTTATTTCTAAAAAATACATGAAATTAATCACATATCTAAGCTATTTATTCAAAGATTAGTCAAGATCCTACCTTTTGGGTTAAAAACTCGAAGCTTTAACCGAACCCAACATCCGCGGGAGCACTTGAACTCGCCAAATCAAAATTTCACTCTGTTGGAAACGTTGCCCTCGTCGAGTAGATCACTTTCCGTCTTTATAGCATCACCGGAATCCAAGCCGAAAGCAACGAAAATGAAGAGAGAAGCCTAGGTTTCTTGAATCTCCATGGTTGGTTGCTTGAGAGAGAGAGAGAGAGAGAGAGAGAGAGAGAGAGGCGGAAGACTTGTCTTCCACTTCCACCTAGCTTCCTTAGGAAGTTTCCAAGTGGGGTCCACCACTACCCCAAAATTAATTCTTTGATGTTTATATAACCCACATGCATGCATTAACAATCTTAAAATTAATACTTTTAAGTTCTCATTAACACAAAATTAATTTCTCAAAAATTATAAAATTTTAAAATTATCTCTCGATTTAAAATTCGCGGGTCTCCATGCACACTGGCGGATTCACCCAAAACTCAAACGAGAGTTATCAAGCCCACTAGCCACCACATATATGATAATCTACATATGTTTAGCAAGTTATAATTAACCAATGTCATTAATACAAATATCATATTATTTGTTAAATTAAAAAGGAATTGGGTCTCATAGGTCAAGAAGGTATCACAGGTCAAGGGCAAGACAAGAGAGATGAATGGCTTGGTTCGGTTAAACTTGTGGTGGCCGAGAATCTAGATATCTCCAGTTGATTGCATTTGAATTGGTATGAATTGGTATGGTTAGTTCTTCTACCAGTAAGTTGATTATAGGGTGCTCATTTGTACAACTAGAAGGTTAGAACCAGTGTGGGCTCCTCTACTTTGAGGATGTGTCGGGGCTCCAATTGAATCTGGCCAACTCATTGATTATTTACATTAGTGATGTCTGATGTCCCAAATGCTAGGACTTGGTTGCTCTACTAGTTACCTATTTAGGCCTACCCTTAGGAGCGTCCTTCAATGCAAAAGCAGTTGGGATGGGTTCTAGAAAGGTTTCAGAGGAGGCTAACTGGATGAAAGCAGCAATATCTCTCCAAGAGGGTAGACTTACCTTCAAGAGCACGTTATTTTTCCTACTGACTTATTTTCTAATTACATACCATTTTGAGTTTTGTGGTTAGAAAGATAGAAAAATTGCACAAAGAAATTTTATGGGAAGGATTGGTGGTAGCTTTTAGTACCATTAGGTAGACTAGAATATAGTTAGTTTCTAATGCCGAGGTCCTCTTTGAATCAATTGTCCCTCTTCAGGAACTGGACCAACTTTTGAGTCTTTTAGGTGTTCTATATAATCGTAGTCGAGTGGGTGGAGGGGTGGACTCAGTCAGATAGAATAGAGATGGCAAAGAGATTCAGTGTTATTTTATTATTTTATTTTTGGTAGATGCTTGTTGAGGAGTAGAATGGTTTCGTTTCCGCAGAAAAGTGCCTAGAAGGTGAGATCTTCAAAGGTGGCATTCTTCGGTCGGTCTACTGCATATGGGAAGATTTTTACTATTGATAACTTGATTTGAAACGGGAATGTGTTAATCTGTGTTGTCTACGTAAGGAGGAAGAGTCTATTTCTTTCATGCTTATTCACAGTAGGTTTACTAGGTAATTGTAGAGTTTCGTTTTGACAATTTTTAATGTGAACTGAGTTTTTGAGGAGGTATCTGATGTTTTATCAGGATGGAGTTAGCAAACAAAGTAAAAACTATTATTATTGCATATTGAATTAAAAGGCTTGATTTATAATGAAAGAATACATCAAATTTATAGGTTATAGAAATCCTAATAATGGTAATAGACTAACTGGGAAACTAAATCATAATAATATTAATTGTAATGACAGTATATTTTGACAATCTTGATAATAGGAAAATATCCCAACCATATATTCTCACTACTCTTCAAACTTATGATTCGAGCCCAGTGAACAGAGAGAGTTTGTCAAGCAGGAACCGAAAACGAGCTGATGTGTGAGTCTTGGTGAAAAAATTGGCAAGCTGTAATGATGAGGAGACGAAGGGGATATCAATAGTACCAAGCTGAAGATGCTGACGAACAAAGTGACAATCAATCTCTATATGCTTCGTACGTTCATGAAAGACAGAGTTATGAGCTATTTGTATCGTACTCTTATTATCACAGTAGAGAAAAGTAGGAGAAGAAAGGGAGACACCTAACTCAGACAGGAGCTAACAGAGCCAAACAATCTCGGTAGTAACATGAGCCATGGCACGGTATTCAATTTTAGCAGTAAAATGAGCAATGACAGACTGTTTTTTACTTTTCAAGAAATGAGGGAGTCACCAAAAAATACACAAAATCCAGTAGTAAACTTGCGATCAGAGACGTCACCAGCCCAATTTGCATCAGCATAAGCCCGAAGAGCCAACGGGGAAGTCGAGGAAAAGAATAGGCTCTGAGAAATAGTACCACGAACATAACGCAGAATGCGAAGCAGAGCTGCCCAATGAGTAGAGCGGGGAGCAGAAACAAATTGACTCACCACATGTACGGCATACACAATGTCAGGACGAGTCACAGTAAGGTAGACCAAACACCTAACCAGCTCTTGATAGACAGTGGGATCCTCAAGAAAAACGCTATTAGAAGGAGAGAACTTAACATGTAACTCAATGGGAGTATCCACCACGTTATCATCAGTGAGACGAGCACAATGGATCACCTCAGTTGCATATTTTGATTGAGAGGTGACAACCCGTGGGGGAAGAAGCAACCTCTATACGAAGAAAATATCGCAAAGGACCCAAATCTTTCATTTCAAATGCACGGAACAAATGCTGTTTCACTTCAGAGATGACAGCAAAATCAGAACCAGTGAGAGTCATATCATCCACGTATAATAACAAAATAACTAACCTAGTAAAAGTGTGGCAGAGAAACAAAGCAGAATCATGAGAACTAGGAGTGAAACCAATTTGAGTAACTGTAGATTGGAAGCGCTCATACCAAGCACGAGGGGACTCTTTCAAACCATAAAGGGCACGCTGAAGACGACAAAAAGTACCAGGAGGATGAGGAAGACCTGAAGGAGGGCACATATAAACTTCCTCATTGAGATGCCCATTGAGAAAGGCATTCTTGACATCCAACTAGAAAATAGGCCATTGACGAATGGAAGCAACAGAAATCAAAGTACGAACTGTAGTCATCTTAGCCACGGGTGCAAAAAATTTCCTCATAATCAATGCCATACTCTTGAGAAAATCCCTTAGCAACTAACCGGACCTTATAGCGCTCCAGAGAACCATCAGAATGAGTTTTAATTTTGTAAACCCACTTACATCCAGTAAGGTTTTTATCGGCAGGCAGTGGAACCAAATCCCAAGTATGAATCTTCTGAAGAGCAGTTAATTCTTCGTGCATGGCATAGATCCAGTTTGGATCAGTACAGGCTTCCTTATAGGACTGAGGCTCAAAGTAAGTATGAATAGCAGATAAAAAGGCACGATAAGAAGGTGAAAAGCAGGTATTAGAAAAATCAAGTCTTATCGGCAGAATATGAGCACGCAAAGGATAGCACCGTTTAAGGGGATCAGGATCCACAGAGAGGGAGAACTGTGTTGGAACTAGTGGATATGTGTTGAGAAGGGGGAGGCAGCCTACGAGAATAGACTAATCGGAGAGACAAAACAGCAGAAGGACAAGACTGAGAAGGAAGGTCAGAAACGTCAAGAGTACAAGTAAACTCATCAGAAGGCACATCATTAGGGAAAAGATCAATAGCAATTAGATCCTCTTTGGGAAGAGGGGCATATTTGGATGGTAGAGTAAAATATGAGAAACGCTCGAGAAACACAACATGACGAGAGACGTAAAGGCGTTTAGAGACATGATCATAACACCGATAGCCCTTTTGTTGAATACCATAGCCCAAGAAGGCACAAAGAGCGGAACGAGCACTAAGTTTATTCTTCTCTCTTTTGGGAAGAAGGACAAAGAAAACACAACCAAAACCACGTAACACAGAGGTGTAGCCATGCGATTAAGAAGATACATTGCAGTAAGTAGTGCTTTTCCCCAGAAAGTGGCAGGGACAGACGATGAAAGAAGAAGGGAGCGAGCTGTGTCAAGAATATGCCGATGTTTTCTTTCAGCTATACCATTTTGTGCAGGAGTGTCGGAACACAAAGATTGATTAATGGTTCCAGATGCAGCTAAAAAGTCGATGAATTCGGTAAAAAAATATTCACCACCCAAGTCAGAACGGAGGGTCTTAATGGCTGTAGAAAATTAGGTGTGAACTATGGAATGAAATGTGCGATAAATACGAAAGAAATCGGATTTGTGAGACATCAAATACACCCAACAGAATCGACTATAATCATCAATGAAAGAGATATAATACACTGACCCGCCTTTTGTTGCAATGGGAGAAGGATCCTGCACATCAATATGAACAAGGGTGAAATGAGATGTAGAGAGCGAAGTACTATTAGGAAAGGGTAGAGTAGACATTTTGGCATGTTTACAACTATTGCATTTAGAAATGTTGCTGGTAGACACTTTACCCAAGTAATTAGACTGAACTAACTGTTTTAGGTAGTCACTAGACAGATGATCTAACTGAGAATGCCAAAGGTAAAAAGGAGAAGAATGTTGATCTAAAGAAAAAGAAGAGAAAGCCGCAAGAACCGAAAGGGAGATGCAAACTTTCCAAAACATATAAATCACCAATCCTACGTCCGGTCCCAACCTGTTTCTGGGATATCCAATCCTGTACAACACAACCAGAGGAAGAAAACACGTCAAAACCAAAGTTAGAAAGCTGACTAATAGATAATAAACTAATAGTCAACTGGGGAATATAAAAGACATTAGGTATGGATAATGAAGTGGATGACGAAGAATAACAGAACCAATAGAAACAACCTGCATAGAAGCACCATTGGCAGTAGAAATAGAAATTGGAAAAGTGGGGAAGTACAATTACTAAGAATGGACAAATCAGGTGTCGTATGATGAGAAGAATCGGAATCAAATATCCAAGTAGTGGGGGAAATACCAGTGAGATAGGAATTATGCAAACCTGAAGAAAACGTAGGCATAGTAGATGCATGAGATTGGATCCCAAAGGGTACCTGCATGGTCTGTGGTCTGAAACTGCTCAAATAGAGAACGCACTAAGGAGATTTGGAGCACCACTAAAAGGCGAGAAAACCCAAATCACATGCCAAAAGTCGTATCTAAATTCTTGAGTCAAAAGAGAAACTCATGCCCATTGTGAAGAACTTCCATGCAATCTGGTAGTATAGCGTGCACTGTGATCGTTCAACAAGTTAAAGAACACAAATACCAAAGTCTCACAGTGATGAACCAATGTCCAAAATCACCAGAACCAAAGGGACAAAATCAGTGAGGACAAGAGAGCACTGCAAATATCCGGTGAGGTCGCCGACGTTGGTGAAGGGTTCCCGGCAGCAAAGAGAGTCTCGATTGAGGTTTTTCGGCGGCAAAGGGTTGCCGATCTAGAGTCTTGGAGCCAAACAAAGCCAAACAAGGCCAAACAGAGCCAAATAGCCTCTAATGTCGAGACAGAAGGTTTCAGTTGATTGCAAACGGAGATAAATAGTAAGGCCAAACAGAGCCCAAGGAAACAAACAAAGCCAAACAGGGAATAAGAGCAAGGAGCCAAATAGTACCCAAGGTGGAACAAACCAAAATTGCCAAATAGTGCCAAAGGTGAACAAGCGCGGTCGCAGAGAGTTGTCGGACCAGCGAGGTTGAGTTGCTATTAGTGAGGTTGCAGAGAGACGTCGAAGTACTGGAGGTTGCCGGAGGTCGGCAAGATCACCGATGTAAAAAAAAAAAGGGTTGCGGAGGTCAACGGGACCAAGCAATGATGTGTTCGGCGTTGTAGGTTGAGCGTCGAAGTGCTGAAAGAGAATACCAAAGGTCGCGAGGCCGCTGAAGGTTATGAGATAGAAGGTTTTTGCAAGAGGGAAGTCGTTGGTGCCAAGGAGGAAGACGCGGCGGGAAGTTGTCGGTGCCAATGGGGGAGATGCAACGACGCAGAAGGGAAGACTGACTGCGAACTAGTGTTTTGAGATGACAATGGCGTAAAAGGGAAGAGAGATCGACGACGCTGGAGATAAGGGACTGATGGCGAATTTGGGTTACTGATGGCGGATTAGGGTGTGAAAGCCTGCTCTGATACCATGTTAGCAAGCAAAGTAAAACCTACTTTTATTGCATATTGAACCAAAATGTTTGATTTACAATGAAAGAATACATCAAATTTATAGGTTTTAAAAATCCTAATAATGGTAATAGACTAACTAGAAAACGAAATCATGATAATATTAATAGTAATAACAATCTAGTTTGACAATCTTGATAATAGGAAAATATCCCAACCATATATTCTCACAGGAGCGAGCAAAGTTTAGAGGAGGATGAGGAGGAGGAGGAGGAGGGCATGGCTTTTGGTCAACATGACGTTAGCAATCACAATGCTGACGTCAACCATTGCAATGCTGAAGACAACAATCGCAATGCCGACTTCCCAATTTCAACTGCCTTGCGATGATCTCTTGACACTCTTAGAGGAGGATCGGATGCTCTAATATCAAGTTAAAGTGCAAAGATAATAGTTTTAGGGTTAGAAAGAATGAAGAGAAGAAAAGAGAAGACGAGAATGAGAGATTAGTGAATAGGTTAGGGTTCTTAGTGTGCCCTTTTCACTTCTAAGTATTCATATTAAGACAGTAGATGACTAAAATACAAGAATACCCTACAAACATAAACAAGAGAAACAAAAGAAATTTAACTACTCTATTACCTGCTATTGTTTTGGGCGCCCTGTATGTTTTAGCAGCAATGACTATGATCAGGCATGTGAGTAATAGGACGTTTTTAGAAATTTAGTAGGGTCCTCTTGTACAGTTGTACTCCTATTTATTAACTTCAAGGACAATTATCGATGGTACAAAATGCTGCCACTTGGATGATTTAATCCTATATGACTAATAATTATGTAACACACCTTTATATCCTCAGAGCTGGATGCTGCAACAAAGACCCATATATCTGGTAGCTTTTAGAGTTTCTTTGGTTGAGATGGTCATATTATCACTGTCACATAGATCTTTACTGTTAAGAGAGTTACTAACAAGTAACAAGCTACCCAATAGAGAGAGTTGTGTCATTCTGGTTTGTGGTGACCGACCCAAATTTGCTTTTAAGGCTTTGTAGGGTTGAGTTGACTAGATTATTGCGAACATATTGTTGAAAAGTTTCATTAGAATGGAAGTTTAACCTCATCCATCAATTCCATATCTTGTTATTGGGAAGCACATTGGTGCATAAATCTGAACTGGTATAGCCCACTCCAGGGGACAAATCACCGTCATTTTAAATTCATTCATGAATTCCTTACGGATGTTGCATAATTTCCCTTATTTTATCTCATGGGGAAATAACGCCCTTCTCCAATCTGTCCCAAGTTTTACTTGGAGTGGTATTTATTCTTAGTCATATGTATTTACAGGTTGCAATGTGCAATTTTCCAACAGTTAAGGATGCAGCAGATGTTGCTATTGCTACCATGTTGTCTGGTATACAGGTAAGAGTTCTGTTGCTAGTTTTTTTTTTTTTGCTATGGTGTCCTCGGGTGTCCACCTTTTTTTATCCAGCCCAATTCATATTGCAAGTTAGTCAGAAGAAAGTGATGCTTTACCATCCTGATTCCTGCTTATAACTTATTTTGCTGTCTTCTCCAGGCTCTTATCTTTTGAATTATTTACATCTTTTAATTTTTGGGTTGAAAAATCTAAAAATTAAGGGAAATAGTTTGATTACTGTACTTTATGGCCATGTGAATTTACTAGCTATTGCTTTTAAATATGAAAAACCGACGGTTAAAAACAATTATTGTTGCAAACAATTGTCAGGAGGATTCACCTGACTGCACTTGTGCTGTATCATATCTTTTTAGCAACTTATTGATTCTTCAACATCAGTTGGTTCACACCTCCACTATTTCACCGAAGCTTCATCCAAATGAGCAATTTGATAAGAGAAGTAAGATCAAATCGTATGTAAACATGAAAGATAAATGAGAATGGAAAGGTGTAGAGACTTGGCTATGTGAAGTGAAATATGAGAAAGGCAAGTATAGAGAGCGGTAAGATTTGTGAAACAGAATGATAAGGAAAATATATCTGTATATATTTTTAATTAATAAATAATGATTTACAAATATTAAGTCCATTGCAGAACTGCTCGGTGGGGAACATATTTTTTTGAAGGAACTACTATTAGATGACGCTCTTGTTTTAGTGATTTATTTGCTTCAAAGTTGTCCAAAATTGGAGCCTGTTCAAAGCAGTTGCTTGCATTTCAATGGACTAGTTAAATCAGCAGCCTCAGAAAAGGTAGAACGGAATGCTTTAAAGCCTTTAGGGCCTGTTTGATTGTTCGGAGATAAATTGGCGGATATAAAAATCTTTCGGATATAAAGGTGGATATAAAATGCAGTGGATATAATTTTGGATATATAATCCTGATTGATATATAAACCATGTTTTTTTGTAAAAATGTATGAATATTGATATGAAGATAGAAGGTTAAAATAAATATTTTCCAATTATACCCTAATTAAAATTCGTCAATATTCATATCACCCTTTGCCAAATACGTTCTGGATATATATATATATATATATATATATAAAATAAATATTGAAAACAGAGCATAAGCTAAAAATTTTGATGATAGAAGTAGGGCAAATCTTCATTCACTGCTATGCAGCAAATCCTTCTGGTGAGGTAAAATTCAAGAATTCAAACCCAATTTTTTCACTGTGTAAGTCTTCATCCCCATTCATTTTTTCCAAACTTGAGAAAATAATTATGGTTGGAAGACGAAAATCGGAAGAATGTTGATTGAAATGGATTCTACAGCTTACAAAATTATTAATAGAACCAGCAATTGTGATCGGAAGTCGAGGGTGGAAATTGAAATGGTTCATTCGGCTTCATCATCAAGCAAGCAAAGCAAAACAAAGGGACAAAATCATCTTTTAACAGCAATGGATATGATATAACACCCTTTGCCTGTTATATGTTATCCACTCATATAACCCTCTTCAGATTGTGTATCCGACACAAGTTAAAGAAAACAAACACAGTATATGTGGGTCTCATTGGATATCAAATCCAATCCTACCGTATATTTCATGTAAACAAACAGGCCCCTAAAGTTTCACTTGAATTAAAGTGATTATCTAGAGCTTACTTAGAATGCTCCTTTGATACATAACTCGTATTAGAAAAAGGCTATTTGGTTTTTCTAGCTTTTCTCGAAAGATGTAAAAAGCTAATATGATCAGTGGTTAACGCTTACAGACGCAACACCTATTTATGAAGATTTGTCACCTCCTATTTAGATTATCTATCCAGTTGTAAAGATCTTCTAGTGTAAAACGCTTGGATCCGTTTTTGAATCTCCTCGGTGTTCCTATTTGTTCTTGTGAATGTGACCCCGACTTGTTTTTCAGCCGTCGTGAGGGTTGAGGCAGGGGTAACCATTGCCCCTTTTGCTTTTCAATGTTGTGAAGAAGGCCCTTGGTTGACTTATCTAGGGTGAAGTGCAGGGTGGTTTGTTACTGGGTTTTGAGGTTGTTTCGGCTCAGGAAAGTTTGGTAACCGTCTCACACTTTATATACACTGATGAAACGTTTAATTTTGCGGGGACAGAACCAATTCAGTTGGGGTATCTTCGATGTGTTTTCCTCTGTTTTGAGGGTGTATTGGGCCTCCCAGTGAACTTATCCAAGTCAGAGATTATCTCGGAGTGTAAGATGCAAGGAGACAGTCTGGTATCTTGGGTTGTAAGCTTCGGACTCTTCTAGTCATCGACTTACCTTCCATTATGGGTGTCTTTTAAGGTGGGAGTGGTTAGGGATGGAGTGTTGGAAGGTTCTAGAGAAGACTCATCGACTGGAAGCACCAATATCTCTTTAAGGGTGGTCGTTTTACCCTTATCAAGATTACCTTTTCTAGCCTTTCGACCTTTTTCATGTTATTTTTCATTATTCAGGTGTTAGTTGCCAGGAGGTTACAGAAGTTGTAGGTCTTTCTTTGGTGGGGATTTAAGTGATGCGTCCACATATTGTAGGTCTTTCTTTGGTGGGGATTTAAGTGATGCGTCCACATATCATCTGTTGGAGTGAAATACTGTTTACTCTGCTATGAAGGCACCTTGGTCTTAGGAAGCTCTAGGTTCTTAATAGATCCCTTTTTGGGAAGTGGTTGGGTAGGCTTGCTATTGAGAGGGACTGTTTTTGGAGGAGAGTCATTCAGTCTGAGTATGGATCTTTGTTAGGAAATTGGGCTACCACCCTTGTGATTAGTGGGTATGGTAGATGCTTGTAGGAGGGAGTCAGTGAAGTTTTAGATGTCATCTGTAAGCACATTTTCTTTGAGACTGGTGTTGGAGATTGAGTTCGCTTTTAGCTTGATGTTTGGTGTGGAGAGGAGGCATTATGCACAGTTTACCATGATATTTTTGCTTTAGTCAAGGATAGATTGGTCACTGTAGTTGATTATGCTCAGAGGATTTCAGATCAATGCATATAGGATAATGTTATGAGGAGAGAGGTTTAGGATTGGGAGGTTGATCAGCTGCTACATCTTTTGGATGTCTTGTATAGGTTTAAAGGCGCCGACGATGCAGGGGATTTAGTCAGACGGAGAGGAGACCAGAGCTCAAATGTTGTCTGTTGGGGAATATGAAGGTGTCTTTTCCATGGAGGAGTATTTGCAAGGTGGGAGCTTCCTTAAAGGTGACCATCTTTGTTTGGTCTGCAGCTCATGGAAAGATTCTCACTATTGATAATCTGATGAGAGGAGGTCACGTTTTGACTAATTGGTGTTGCATGTATATAAAGGAGGTTGAGTTGGTCTCTTATCTCTTGATTCATTGAGACTTTGTGAGGGAGCTCTATGGCTTTGCTTTATTTTAGTGTCGAGTAGATTTTTGGGAAGCATATTTATGATGTCTTGTTGGTTTGAAAAGGTGGCATAGTGCTGAGAATTAGGAGGAAGGTTTAGATTTCAGTTCCTTTGTATG
This sequence comes from Heliamphora pulchella, assembly GCA_032270985.1. Classification (NCBI taxonomy): domain Eukaryota; kingdom Viridiplantae; phylum Streptophyta; class Magnoliopsida; order Ericales; family Sarraceniaceae; genus Heliamphora; species Heliamphora pulchella. The sequence continues at coordinate 2,346 of JAULJZ010130310.1, read as the reverse complement.
TAGTGTGATTGATTTGGTTAAAGCGGTACAAGAGATCTTTTCCAGGGGTTGAATTGTCAGCATATAGATTGAAGGCTATTCTCCTTGTTAATCAGTACAGTTGGATTTCGGATATAGGAGCAACGTCGGTGGATTATACGTTAGATTCTTTTGTGGAATCTTTGCCTTTAATATTTGTTTTGATCATTTTACGAAGATTTTGTTGATTCCTCCTTGTAATGGAGCTTCTCTATCTTTTTGTAATGGTCCTCCCTTTTCCTCGATTGACTTTCCCTTAACGTGCTTTTCTAAAATTTTTACTTACCAAAATAAAGAATTCTAGGGGCCACATATCTCTGAATGCCTCATGTGTCGTACCAAATTCCCAAATGAGGGGTTGGGTGTAACACCTAATAGTTTTGATTGCTAAACGTGATTGTTAGCTTTATTATTATTATTGTCATCCGGTGCGATTAGGCAGACCGTATCTTATTGCATGTTCTCGCTAGTATATAAATATACTGTTGTATGCCCCATTAGGGTTAACGCCATAATTCAATCTAATACTTTCCTATTAACATGATATCAGAGCCACCGTCGCCGATAGCTCCTTGAAACCCTAACCCTAGCCGCCGATCACCCAAGCTGCCACCTTTAGCGCCGAAACCCACCGAAACCCATCACCGCACCTCCACCAACCACCGCTGCACCTCCAAAACCCTAGCCGCACCTCTGATAGCCTCTTTCAGCCACCGACAACCCTCGCGACTCCCTTTCAGCCACCGACAGCCCCTTTTTCAGCCACCAACAACCGCCGACTCTCTCTCCCTCATTGTGTTATATGTTAAATGGGCTTCCTTCATTCTGGGAAGAGGTTCTGTACTCTCCGATTCTTGGTGATGTAGTGAGGGTTGGTTGCTGCTTTCTGTAGTTATTTCATGTTCTGGTTCTTTGGTGTTGTGAGGAGTTGTGGTGATTTTGTTTTTTGAACAAGGATGTTATCAGGAGGAGATGGGCCTGCTACCCGAACTTCTGGGACTAATGAGTCTCTGACGGATACCGGGCGTTCAGCAAGAACTGAGGTGTTCTCTTCTTCTACTTGGCTTGTCGATGAGAAGCTTGATGGAGCTTCAGCTTATTTTTTGTGGAGGAAGAATGTGTTGAAATTTCTGTAAGGTATGGAATTGAATTTTCACTTATTTGATGATGCTCCAAATGCTAGTTCATCTACCTACCGTACTTGGGTGCGGGATGATGTAGGCCTTTTCAGTCAAATAATGAATTCAATAGACCGACCGTAATGTCAAGATCTTGGTCGCAAGCGTTGATATGGTGAAAGAAATTTGGGCGGCTCTAGAAGATATTTATTCCTCCTTGAATGACTTATCGCGCCTATATGATGTAATGCGAGGCTTTTTTCGCTTGTAACAGGCTAGTCGTCCCCTTCAGAAGCACTTTATGCCATTTAAGGTGCTCGCTGACGAGTTTGATAGGCTCCTTCCATTCACCAATTCCCTCAATAAGTTTCAGGAGCAACGGATGCAGATTCTAGTAGTGTGCTTCCTGGCCAGTTTAGATCCTGAGTATAACACAGCCCGTTCACAGATTCTTGCTGGGACTGAAATTCCCACCTTGTCCGAGACTTTTCGTTAGGTGAGTCGCTTGATGCGTCGTGATGACACTTTGCCTTCACCTGATGCTAGTGATCAATCTGCCTTTGTTGCGTATTGAGGTAGCAGTGGAGCTCGTGGTCGTGGTAGGGGCCGTGATGGAGGTCAGACCGGTGGAGATGGAGGGCACGAAGGGGGTGCTCGTGAGACTCGTTATTGTCACTACTGTGGTATTTGGGGACATATTCGTAGTGTGTGTTATAAGTTACATGGAAGATCGTCTTCAGTGGCCAATGCTTTTGTTGATTATCCCCAGGCAGACTCGTCTTCCTCTTCTTAGAAGTAGCTAGTTGAGATGACACCAGCAGAATATGAGCAGTATGTTCAATCTCAGGTTGCTAGTCCTCCCAATCTTGTCATCGCTATCTTTGCAGGTAATCCTAGTGCCTGTTTGGCGATTACTCCATCTGCTTGGGTGATTAATTCAAGTGCCTCCTATCATATGGCTGATTTCGCAGGTATATTGACTGACTATCAGGTATCTCCTAGACATCGTGGTGTTCTTGTGGCTAGTGGATTTTCCTTACTGGTTCAGGGGCGTGGAGTTGCTACTCCCACACCATCCTTAATCCTAACTAATGTCTTACATACTCCTGGGAATCCATTTAACTTGTTATCAGTTAGTCAGCTCACTAATGATCTCAACTGTTGTGTGACTTTTTATCCCGATTGCTGTGTTGTTCAGAATCTTACGACG
>JAULJZ010130299.1:0-10932 GCA_032270985.1 Heliamphora pulchella | reverse complement strand
ATATGCAATATAGAAGCGCGAGGGGACCCTCACTTCAATAGCTAGTTTTTGAGATTGAGTTATGCCTAAGACCGTGTAACAAATTGGAGTGGGAGGTTACCTTTTTATGGTTAGACAATTGGCATCCTTTGGGACCCTTGTATGAATTTTAAGATAGGGTAATTTTTATATTGGGAAGCTCCTTGGAAGCTAAAGTTTTTGATATTATTCATCAAGAGAATTTGTGGTGGCCAAGGAATAGAAATAGTGTTATCCACGAGATTATATCTAATACCCTTCATTCCCTTCTCCCCAATGTCAGTAAATCTGATACAGTTGTTTGGCTTCCTTCTGCTAATTGTGAGTATTCAGCTAATTCAGCCTGGGATACAATCGGATTGAAGTATATTGTGGTGCTTTTGACTCAATTGGTTTGGTTTAAGCAAAATGTTTTTAGATGGCGTTTATTTAGTGGCTTTGTTTTCAATGCAAGCTAGGCGCTAGCTACTAGAGAAAGAGTGGATGAATGAGGTATAGTGACTGAGACAAATTGTTTGTTGTAGATTATTGATATTGAATCTCACAATCTTTTTCTTTGAATGCTATTTCTCTTATCAGTTTTGAAAGCATTTTTTGGTCAAAAACCAAACTTCATGAATCCTATAAATCTTTTAAGTATTTTTCTGGATGTGTTTTGTTTTTATTGTACACAAAAAAAAAAAAAATTTATACCTTACCAAATGGGGCCTAAGCCTCAAACTAACTTAAGTGCTTGAAATATAGAACATGCACGAAATATAAAAATTCATCCAAACAATAGGTAAAGAATTTTAACTTGGAAAGCCCAGAATGAGTGAAAAACCACGGGCCCTAGCCAACAATCAATCCATTAGTCAAGAAGCATGTACACCGAGAGAGTTTAGTGACTTTCAACCGATCACTTAGGTAGCACTCTACTCGGATCGAGTTCAACCACAAGCCTGTAGCTTGTTCTTCACAGGTTTCGATCACGGATCGGCCAACTTCTTGAACACAGATTCTGCAACCACGATAAGAATTGATCTCCACATCAAGCTAAATCATACAAATGTATTAGCTTAGAAGAACATAGATCCAAAGTTTTCAGAATGAAACTAGATATCGTGTTCTTAAAAAAGAAAACCAGAACTCAGGTTCTGCTTTCGTGCTCTCTCATCTCCTCCAAAGCTTCAACTTTAATAGCCTTATAAAGGCCTTGAAAATGATAAAAAATCCTTCCAGCATGCTATGATAAAATTGTTTTCAAAATCTTTCCAGCATGCTATGATAAAAAATCCTTCCAGCAAGCATGCTGGAAGGATTTATGAGAACTCTAGCTTGATTTGATGCAAATCTGATACAGAACAGAGGGCCTAAAACAGCTGCGTTCTAAGCTGCTCAAAGCTGGGCTCGAGCCAATTACTGCTCGAAGGGCCGCTCGAACCCCGCTTGTAGAGAGGTATTATTTTTCTGCTCTGACTTCTATTCTTGCTGTTTGCTTAACCAGAAGCAATTTCTTAAATAATCCTTAAGAGTTCCATAGGCATGGAGATGACAATCTTGTGGACTAAATTGATCCAATTTGAAAGGGAGTTGACGATGTGCTTGGGCCAGTCTTTGAACGTCAATTTAATTGAGCGCTTTAAGGAGGGATTGGGCCTACCTTCAAGTCATCAATTTTCAATAGTGTTTGCTCTCTTCAGCTTGAAAGAGGGCTTCAGCATCCCTTTGAGCCATCAATTCAGAATCTGATTCTTTCCTATATTCGAACTGTTTTGCATTCAATATCAGAATAGGCAATCAAATTGTTACAAAACATGCACAAAGAGATGGTGGCTTGAAGACTTCATTAGCAGACAAAGCATGCACTCAATTTCCTTCAGTATATCCTTGATCCAAGTTTTTTTACTTTAGTTCTTTGAGATCAATTCACTTGTGTGTTCGCAGAGCTTCCAACTAGCAATGATATGGCAAATATGATAGACAATGCTTACACATAGATACCCAAGTGGCATATGATGTGGAAATGAGCTATAAGGCCTGCAATAGTTAAGACAACTTTTCTCGAAATTTCAAGCATTAAGATGAAATAAGTAATGATATAGGATTTAACCAAACCATAGTCAAGTTATGTTAAAGGGATGCCAATACAGGGACGTTCACAAACCTGATGACTGAAATTGTTTGGGCTATTGAACATTGCAGTGGATCTTCAAAAGACTCAGTGTTTAAGCTCTCATTGGCTGCCACCGTTTATCCTCTGTGGATTTTAAGGAATTTGAGAATTTCTCAGCATCAGTTTGGGATCTTGGAGTCTATTATATCTAAGATAGAGAATGACATTAGACCTAGAATAAGTTCTTGGAGAATGAGAAATAATGCAATTAACAAACAAGTGTGTTCATGTTGGAATAAATTTGCCACGATTTTGAAATCTTAGCGTTTGCCTGGGTTGATTAACTTTTGCATTGAGAATTGCTGATTTTAGCTATTTTAGATATAATTTTTGGTCATTTGTTGATATTAGGGGCGTCTGTAATTTTGATACTTGACTTTTGATATGCTTTTTGAGCATTACAGGTTTTGTTTTCAGTTCCTGGGATGGTCACTATATGATGCACTTGTTTGTTGGTTAGACCAGAAGAGATGGGAATTGTCTTCCTCTTTAAGCTTTGGGGTGTAGCTTTTGAGCATTGGCATGTTTCCAGGAGTTGTGTTAATTTATTTACCAAAAAAAGGAAGGATTCTAGAGTGTTGGTGAAGGATGGGGTGAAAAAATGTGAAAAACTTATTTTGAGAAATTGTGGGCTGGTTAGGTGGACCATGATGGAAGGCCAAGGGCAGGGGGTCTTGGAAGTGAATTAAAACATTTAAAAAAGTTTTGGAAGAAATACACACGTGTGTCTTGGACCTCTTGGGAAAACTATAAAATATAAGTTCTATCGTAAAATAAGAAAATTTGAGGTGAAATTGTATTGAAGTTGTTAAAATCAAATTAGATCTTAGGTTCAGATGGTATCCCTGTTGAGATGTAGAAATGTTTAGGTGAGATGAGGGTTTTTGGTTAACAAACTTATTTAATGAGATTTTTATGATTAGGAAAATGCTTGAAGATTATAGGAAATACATTTAAATACTTAGAAATACATTTAAATACTTATACATAAAAGTTAATGTGTCCAAAATTGCCACAACAGGGAAAATTGTATTGAAGAGATTGGAATCAAATTATGTCTTAGGTTCAGATGGTATCCCTATTGAGCTGTGGAAATGCTTATGTGGGGTGATGGTGTTTTGGTTAATAAGTTTATTTAATGAGATTTTAATGGTTAGGAAAATGCATGAAGAGTATAGGAATCACATTTAAATACTTACACACACAAAGTAAATGAGATATCCAAAATTGCAAGAACTAATATTAAGTGATGAGTCATGCAATAGAAATTGTGGATGAGTGTGATTAAGCATCCCTTAAGGATAGTAACAATGGTACTAAATAATCATTTTCGATTTATGCCTAGTAGATCAAATATAAAAGTAATATACTAACTAAGAAGATTAATACAAATTACAGAGAGAGAAAGAGAAGCCTTCATATGGGTTTTGTTAAGTCACCAATTGTCCTGAAAACTTAAGTTATCAGGAAATGGACCCAACAATATATATCAAGCTATTAGCAAACAGACGAACTCAAGACCTTTTGGAATCAAAGCTCTGATACCATGTAAAGTCACCAATTGTCTCCAAAACTTAAGATATTAGGAAATAAGCTCAATAATGTATATCAAGTTATTCAATAGGTTTTATTACCAAATAATTTAGGATAGGTGCCTGGAGATATATATGAATGTTGGGGGAAATGAGAGTGATAAAGGGGTTTATCAATGTGATGCAGAACATGCATGAGGAGAATGTAGAGGCTCAAGTGAATTTCCAACTACTATAGGACTACATTGAGAGTCAACTTTGAATCCTTATCCTTTTGCTTTAGTTATAGAGGAATCGACTATAAATGTTCATGATGGTATTTCATGGTTATGTTGTTTGCAAATGATATTGCCTTAAGTGAGATAACTAAAAGAGAAATTATGCTGAGTTAAAATTAGAAGAGAAGCAGTACTGTCAAAAAAGAGGAAGGCCTTAGCCCCAGTGGTATGGTTGTTCCATTGTAACCTAGGTGTCAAGGGTTTAAATCAGAGAAACAGTCTCCCTGTACGCAGAGGTGGGATTCTAGCTTATTAGATCTCACAGTGCGTGAGCCTCACGGCTCATGCAGTGAGCTTCCCTTTTTAAGCATTGGAGTTAAAAGAGTTTAAAATAAATAGAAATAGAATTAAATTATAATGTAAATTTAGTAACAAAAGAAGTAGAAATAGCAAAGAAGTGAAAATCGAACACCATAAGTTCCCAAAAAGTATATTTCTTTGTTAACTAAGTTTGATTATTAATAAGGATGCAGGTATTGAGGATGAAATAACCAATAGGATTGAAGTATGTTGGCTCAAGTGAACGGGCTTCTGATATATTATGTGATGGACAAATGAAATGAGGATTTTATAGAAGAATGAGTATAAAGCAGTAATTGTTCTATAAAATCCTCATTTCATCTGGCCATCACATAAGAAATAAAGCAAAATGAATATAATTGAGATGCAAATATTAAAATGGATGTTTGGTAAAAGAAGGAAAAATAGAATTAAAACTGAAAATATTCGTCAAATGGTAGAAGTGGCAATAATTGAAGATGAGTTGAGTAATGAGTAAAAATTAAACTAAAATGACTTGGCCATATATATCGAAAATGAGTAAATATGACTGCTAGAAAGAGCGCTAGGATTAGGTAAATGAGTGATGACTATACAAACTTAGGTAGGTTGATCGTCACTTATCTCTCGTGTTCTCTCCCGTGAAATTATTAATCCCTATGGAAAAGCAAGTTTTCTGATGCTCGCAATTGATTGAAAATAAATAGGCTGTCTCTCTCAAAGTTGTTTGTTTCCCTATCGAAGGAATAAAAATGATAGGGGGAGGGGAAGGCTTAAATTAGCATGGAATGATGTCGTAAAATTAATAAAAAAACTGAACTTGTTAAATTGTATTGGACATGTAGCTCTGGATAGAGTCAAATGAAGAAAAAGAACTCTTGCTGCAGATACCAAATGATTACAACAAAAGACTTTGTTTGGTTCGGTTTGCAGCACTTGTTGGCACCCTTCATTTTATTCATGGATGGTGTTCTTCCTTGCATTGACTATTTCCACATCTTAATTAACATGAAATTTTCATTAAGTGGTCAGTGATCTTACTGAAGAAAAATGAGGTGTGTATTTAGAAACGATTTACTATTCATTCATGTTCTGATTTTTAGAAAGAACACACTTGAAGCATGGAAATTACCTTATGGACTTTGGAAGCAAATCTTCCTCTAAAGTCTCAAGTAATGTTACATTACATTATAAAAATGTAAATACGGAGGAACTCGTTTTCTGCTGAGTTAGCATTTTAATAGCTGTATAGGACATGGGAAAGCATGCATCCTTGTGCTATTTTCTCTCGTGTTTTTGGAAATCTGGATTATTTTGGGGGTGTTTGGTGTAGCTGAAATTATGAACTCAAATTATAACTGAAAAGATGTGATTAGCAGAAGTTAAAAGTGTTTGTTAAAGTTGTACACTAATAGATTCAATTAGTAGAATTGTTTGTTGATTTAAAATAAAAAGCTACAAGCAAAAACTTATAAGCGCACTTGTTTGGATGTTCCTAACTTTTTGCTTAGCTTTTAGCTAAAAGCTAAAAAATAAACTCAAACAAACACCCTCTTTGAGATATTTGAAGTTCTGCTTTCAGCTGGAACAAAGAACGAAAATGCGCTTTCAGAAGTTGAGGATTCTAACGAGGATTTTGAAGTCAAGGAGGAGGAGGTAGCCGAGCCTGTACTAGAGAGCAATGGGAATGATTCGAGATCACAAACAGAGGCAGAGCAGGATGCAAATGGTATTGAAACTAGTCAAAGTACGTTTAGTTATGAACAGCTGAAGGCTCATTCTGACAACCCAGTTACCGGAATTGATTTTAAACGAAGAGAGGTTGGTTGATTCCAAATCACTTCCCCCTGGCCCCAATCCTTATTGTATTTAAAGCTTCGTGTTATGATTTTCTTTTTCACGATTCTCCCTGTTCGGCTTCCTCAGGCTTATCTATCTGATGAGGAATTCCAGGCTGTTCTGGGGATGAAGAAAGAAGCATTTTATAAACTACCCAAATGGAAGCAAGACATGCAGAAGAAGAAATTCGATCTCTTCTAGAAACTGATTTCACCAAAATGGAGTGATTGTCTCGACTTCTTTTGCAACTTCACTTCCAATGCCTCGTTTGCCATGACCTCTTTTCTGTCGAGCAACGTGGTTGGATTGCCATATAGCATTTTGAGTTTGCCTGTGCCATTATTACCTTAGCTTTTAGTGTTGATATTGATCATGCGATGCCCGCCTGAAGATTGAATTTTTATACCCTCCTTCCTCCTCTACCCCAGCTCTGCTGCTGCATTTTGTTCAGATCATAGTTTGAAGGACAGCAGGCAGGTGAAATTCTTTGATTTGGTCAGAATGTATCTCAGTTTGTGGTTTTTGGAGTCCCATTTTCCCCTCTTTTTTGATAATTTATTTGTAAAAGGAATGTGTATATGTATTGCATTTGTACTACATTCCAATATTAAGGACTGGACACTTGTTTGACATCCAATGTTTCTGATTTAGTGTTGGTTGAAAAACATGAACCATTGCTGTCAAATTGGGATGATGGTAATGAAGTGTTTGTTCTATGACATCTTTATTGGATTGTAAGTTTATTTATGGTACTTAATGTAGTGATCTGCTTTATTTACACAAGAATTTCTCACCTGGTTAGTACTCCAAGGGGGGATGAGCTTGCCTCCATACTCCCAACTTCATTTTGTAGGCCTACAACGATGTTTTGAATCGCTCATCTCTTAAGCCACATAGAGAAGATTATCCATGCAAAATTTTAGTTTGATCGAATATCAATATGTACATATGTACATGCACAAATTTGTTTTTTTGTTTTAAACAATGAATGATAATAGATTGTTTAAGTATAGATCGTCTATTGTAGAAATACAATTTGTTTATGTATTTTTTTTATGTTTGATCAAGCTAAATTTTTGCATGGAGAATAGCATCACGAGATGAACGACTGGGATCATTATTGTAGGCTCATTTCAAACCTAGAAAGTAGACCTACTAGTTGATGATTTATTATATATTTAATATTTTCATAACCTATTGATAGGAGATGATGGGTCCTCACAATTTTCTCCTCTTTAATAGGCAATGACTTGCCCAGTGTGAAAATAACTTTGACACAATTTTAAATTCAAATTATTTAGTAGCAAATTAGTAACCTAAGAATGTGGAATGGAAGGACTCACAGCCAGTAATTTGCTTTTGCAGTCAAGGAACACACAGAGATGCCACGCGCACATATTTAAGTACAGATTCAGATGCTCTTTTCATATGGAATGAGTCCTACAATTATATAGAATTCACTTTATGTAAAAGGTGTGTATTTAGATTTTTGTTTGTAATCTGTGCACGTAGCATTTTTGAGAAAAACCAGAGTCCCAACTGCTGAAGGAATGCAAGGGGCACAAGTTGTATATTCTTCTCTCAATTGATGTTTCTTGTGTGCTCTTCTATTAATTGGAGGGACAATTTATAAGCATACAAAAGAGACAAATTTAGAAATGAATAAGATTTTAGTCTAAAGATAAGCCTAGGAATATTTACAATAAAGGCTAAATAAAATCAATATGATTTGTTATACACAAAATAAGTTTAGGAAATATATTATACAACAAATGTAAAATCAAGATGATTTAATACGCTATCCTGTTCCATTGCCATTCTTATGCAAAATTACTATAGGTAATGTTGCGAGGATTATTTGTGAGAGATTGATCGATCGATCGATGAATTTTAGATATGAAAAATTTGCATCGAGTAGACGAATAACACCAAAGACAGGAAAGTATATGGTATTCTTTTGACCCAAAAACATATTTTAATAAATAAAAAATAAAACATAAATAAATTTCATATTACATTGGTTAACATAAACTAAAAATATCAAGTGTTATGAAAACTCTCATTCAAACTAGTTTTTAGCTTGTTTGATTTTCTAAAATCAAAGTCTTTTAAGTATGACACTTTTTAAAAAAAAAAAAATTGTGGGCAATTGCAGAAAATAAAAAATAGTGAAAGAAAATTTAATAAATATTTTAAATAAAAAAAATCATACAATTTTTAAAAAATGCAAAATATCTAATGGGACACACTCTCTACATACAAATCTACATTTATCTATCTGTAAATATATTTTCAAATTCTCACTCACCCAATCTCTACACATTCATTTATTGGGTTTCTCTCATTTAATTTAATTTATTTTTTATACATATTTTGGCCTATATTTAAAATTGGAAAACACCCGTCCAAAGAAAGAAAAACAGTAAGTTAAGAAGTGTATATGATGAAATAAAAGTTTTAAAAATTAATATTTCTTTTAAAATTATCAATTGTAAAAGGAAGGAAAGCAATGTGTGGTACAATTTATATTTGTTTTTGATAAAAGTTTACTATGGATATTATGTTAATTGGTTTTTCTTTTTCATTTACTTAGAATTCCATATAGCAGTTTATTGGCCATTACCCATTATTCTTCTTATTTAAATATAAATATATACTAGTAATAAAAGTACATAGTAATAGTAGAACATTTTGAGTAAGTTTATTAAAAATTCTTAATATGTTATTTTTATTAACAATTTTATTTCTTTTTATGTTTTCTGTCAAAAGTGCCTTTAGACATGAGGAATGACTAGTATATAATAAAATTGGTCATATTTTTTAAAAATATATTCCTTTTCCTCTACTACATTTTGAAAAGAGCAATTGAAATAATTTCAACTTCAATTCTACCATTAGAAGAAGCTTACTTTTTCAAAAGTATGTTCTCTATCCTAACACAATGTTTTTTAAAAAGGTTGAAAATAATTTAAAGCATAGATCTAAAGTTAAAATACAATTTTAAAATATCTTCTGATGGTGAGAATTTATTGTCCATTAAAAATTTAATTAGAAATGAGACTGATTTTCTCATTTTGAGGTTTTGATCAATTATTCCTTATCTTGCTCTCTCTCCCTCTCTCACTTAACACTCATTTCAAGTTTTCCCTCTCTTTGAGGCAAAATCTATTTCAAATCAAACTTTAGGATAAATCCGTTCTCTGTTTAAATATCTCTTTTTACGACAAACTCGTTCATCATTTTTCTCTTTACATTCTCTCTCTATACACCATCGTTACGCTACCACCGTCATTTTACTCCATTACTATACTCTGTCTTTGCACCATTATTGTCTAATTATATATGTTCCATAGTGTTTCATATATATATATATATATATATATATGTTAATTATATTGATTGCATCAATCAACATAAACAAGAAAAATCTGTTTGGGCTAAATTGCAAGAATTTTGCTTATTTTTGTATGTTCAGAACTTTTTCATCTTTTGACTAAATTTTTTATTTTTTTGAATTGTCTTGATAAGATGAATCGAAAAAGTAAAAAAGTTTGATGAAAAAATAAAAAACAGTTCATTAAATATGAAAATAAGCATTACTAAATTTGGCTTATTGATTTATTTTGACTTATTTTTTTCTTTTTTGAACTTTTTGTGTATTATAATCAAGAATTTTTACTTTTTCGTCTCGTTTCGATTAGAATAGTCAAAAAATATAATAATTCGACTAAATGATGAAAAAATTCATTAAAAACAAAAATAAACTAGACGAAATAATCAAATAAGCAATTATCCCAAGCAGCTCCAATGGCTGCCATTCATTTTTGTAAACTTCATTATACTAAAATATTTTGTTATGATTATAAATTTAACCCGCCGAGACCGGGAATATGCCTTGTTTACTTATCTTTAAATTAAATAAAATAAATGTTTCCTTTTTTAGAAATTAAAAAAAACATTTCTTTCACATGTGAACTTGGCAGCATGTAACCTCAAAAGATTCTGCTGCAATGTGAATCAATAGGTCTATTTTTACGGCTAAAGTAAAATTTTATTAATTTTATTAATTTTTACTAGGTATTTAAAATTTTAAATGTATTAATAATAATGAAATTATTTATTTATATTCATTTTTGTGGGTTACTAATTAAAAATGAATTTTTAAATAATTATACGCACATTTTGTTATCATACCCTTTGGTACTCTGGTTTTGAAATTCATCGATTTTTTAAAATAATTTTTACTAGGTACTTTTTAATTGGTCAAAATTTAGACAAAATCTGGTTGAGAAGTTTAAATTTTGGTTAAATTAAAAAACAAATTTGAAAATCCAAGAAAAATAAAGTTATAATGTTTTTTTGGTCAATCTGCTTAAAAAATTATGTTCGTTTTTTTTTTTTGTGTGTGAAAGAACAAAAAATAGAATATTTTCAGACCAGATTTAGAAATAAAAACACAAAATGTGTTTGATTTTGTAATTTTCAAAATTTCTTGATTTCTATTCTTAAAAACATTTAAAATAAATAGTAATAACTTTTAGTATAACATACTTAATTCGTTAAGACCACATCATTTGTCCCAAAAAGTTGTTAGATAGAAAATTAAACCAAACAATGACTCAAAACTGTTGGGTGTATATATTGTATTCTGAAAGCCTATTTAATTAGTATTTTAATTTACAGGTATTTGGACTGGATTAATGTTATGAATCCATAAAAATTTAATGTGTAGGATTTTATAATCATATGGGAGTTAGGGTTTTAGAATATACCTATAAATAGGAATCTTATCATTCTAGTTATTGTGTGGAGAGTTGAATCAAAGGGGTAA
>JAULJZ010130288.1:0-10932 GCA_032270985.1 Heliamphora pulchella | reverse complement strand
TTCTAGAAAGATATCACCTTTTTGCACATGATCATGAAGAAAGTGGTGTCTTATCTTAATGTATTTTGTTCGTGAATGTAAAATTAAAATTTTAAAAATATTTATTGCACTTGTATTATCGCATTTGATTGGCACAACATCATAATTTAATTTAAAATCTTGAAGTTGTTGTTTCATATATAGAATTTGTGCACAACAACTACCTGTAGTCACAAATTTGGCTTCGGTGGTAGATAAGGCTACAGAATTTTATTTTTTGGAGAACCATAAAACAAGTGATTTTCATAGGAAATGACAAGTTCTACTAGTGCTTTTGTAGTAAATTGTGCAACCGGCAAAATTCGCATCTGAATAACTAATCATTTCAAATGAAATGAACTCAGGATACCATAAACCTATATCTATCGTGCCAATTAAATATCTTAATATTGTTTTTACTGCAGTTAAGTATGATTCTTTTGGACATACTTGATATCGTGCACGCATACACACACTAAATATTATATCAGGTCCACTTGCAGTTAAATATAATAGGCTACCAATTATACCTCGGTAGAGCTTAGTGTCTACCAGTTTTCCTTGCTCATCGTTGTCAAGTTTAGTTGAGGGACTCATTGGAGTTTCCAAAAAATCCCAAATTATTTTAATTTTAACTTAATCAAAATCTACATAAGTTAGCCTCTTAAATACCAAACTTAAAATAAAATTATTTTATTAATAGATATCCCAAATTAGATCTAGTTCTTCAAAAACATATTGAGGAAAATAAAAAAGTTTTTAAAAGTGCTAAATTACTTAAAAATATCAGATTGTTCTTTTTCAAATTTATGAATTATTCGTAGAATATTATTGAATAAAATGTGAGGAGAATAAATCTTAAATGATATTTGATGAAGTTTTTTTATTTTTTTTTATATTTGTAACTTCAAATTATTTAGAATTTTTTTTAAAAAATTCTATGAGTTGTAATTTTTTTCACTCTTCAAATATGAAATGGTTATTTGCTTATAAAAAAGTCAAAAATCTTTTTTCTTTTTTTAATCAAATAACAATACTGAAGGAAAAAAAACTAACCTTAAATACACAGGTTATTAGGTACCAAAAAAATACAGGCTATCAAATTTGTTTAGATTTTTGCATTTTTTACAAAAAATCAAGTAAAAAGACTAAAAGACATAAGAATAACATTGTAACATAAATTTTGTTAATTTGTAACACATCGACCCTTCTCATGGCAATGATATTGTCCGCATTAGATAAAACTCTCACGATTTTGTTCTTCCCATGAGATCACTCATCCTTGCATTACTTTAACATGAGAACGCTTAACTGAGTTCTGCTAAGGTCTCTATCATTTGAGACAAGCCCTCGTTGCTATGTAGGGGTCAAAAGTTATTCTTTTATAACTCAGGAACTCTCTCTCCCCTTTCGATGTGAGATACCAAGATATCACAATTGTAACACTCCGATCCTTCTCATGGCAACGATATTGTCCGGTTTGGGTAAAGCCCCCACGATTTTATTCTTCCTAGGAGGTCATCCATCCTTGCATTACTTTAGTGTGAGCACGCTTAATTGCGAAGTTCTACTATGGTCTCTACCACCTTGAAAAAAGGCCTCGTTCCTATGTAGGGGTCCAATATTTTTCCTTTATAACTCAGAAACACACACTCACTCTCACTCTCTCTCTCTCTCTCTCTCCCTTTCTAATGTGGGATACCAGGATATTATAATCCACCCCCTTTAGGGCTGCACGTTCCCGTACAGTAGCCTGCTAGTTTCGGTAGCCTACCAGTCCTTATCGACCCGCCCACTCGGTAGCCTGCCCACATGACACGTGAGACGGCAGGGGCCCATACTCGAAGGTGGGGAGAGTCGGCTCTGATACTATTTGTAACACCCCGATCTTTCTCATGGCAATGATATTGTCTGCTTTGGGTAAAACTCTCACGATTTTATTTTTTCCAAGAGGTCATCGATCATTGCATTACTTCAGTGTGAGCACACTTAACTGCGGAGTTCTGTTAGGGTCTTTACTACATTGAAAAAAGACCTCATTGCTATGTAGGGGTCCAATATTTTTCTTTATAACCCAAGAACTTTCTCTCCCTTTTTTGATGTGGAATACCAGGATATCATATAATTCATGTAAAAAAATCTTGAAATTGGTTTTATTTTTTCAAATTTGTTGTCCATAAATATTTATAAAGGTTCCATTTTAAAAATTCGCTTAGAGCCCCCAAAAATTCAAGGCCGCCTTATTGGATTAATTTGATTTATGAGATCAAATCAAAAGGACTCTCTCTCTCTCTCTCTCTCTCTCTATATATATATATATAACAAAATTAAAAGAGATAATTAGTTATAAGTCTAATTTTTATGCCTTGTAATGTTTTTAGTTTATTTAATAATTAGATTCATTATTTTAAAAGTTTTAAAGTCTAAAATTTTCTAATTTATTTCTTAGCAATTTTATGAACAAAATTATCTCCAAATAAATTACTTTTCATCAATGTCATCTTCAAACTCTCTCTCTCTCTCTCTCTCTCTCTCTCTTATTGGCAACTTGGCTTTTCGGTTTTTTTGCTAAAAACGCAAAAAAGCCAACCTTTCCCATTTGGTAAAAAAATAAAAAAGTTAAAAAGTCAAATCAAAATACAAACTCTCAGAATATTTAAATTAAACTCTCATTACTTTTAAAATACAATAATACCCCTTATTCATAATTTATTTACTACAACTACCAACAACATATAATTATTAATATCAAATATATAAAAGAGTAAATTTGTCAACTTTAACAAAAAGCAAAAATATTAGATTTTTACCTAAACAACCAACTTAAAAAAGCTAACTTAAAAACTAAGTTATCAAACAACTTACTTTGAACTCAATTTAATTTTTTGATTAAAAATACAAAAATTAAAACAAAAAAACTAACTTTTAAAAAAGTTACCAATAGGGGCTATAGGGCCCATGTTAATCACTCGAAGTCTGTTAATTATTGGATAACAGAAGGACAAATGGCGGGAACTAGCTGTAGTTCGAAAAATTTTAATAGCTTTTTATTAATTTAAAAGTTTTTTGGGTTAAAACAACTTTAAGTCAAGTTTTTTAACTTATTTATCTTAAACATAAATTTATTTCTTAGTGAATATACTTGTAGATAAATTTATCTGTAATAAATAAATGTTAGTTATATATTAGTTTGTCTCAAGAATAATTTTTACATGTAAATTTATCACTTTTAATATGTCAAGCACTATACTTATAAGTAAATTTATCTATAATAGATAAAATTAGTTACATATAAATTTATTTCAAGAATAATTCTTACAGATAAATTTATCTTTTTTAATATGTCAAGAACAATACTTACAGATAAACTTATCTGTAATAGACAAATATTATTTAATTTTATCCCTTACACATAAATTTATCTCTTACAGATAAATTTATCTCAATAAAAATAATTACAGATAAATTTATCTATAATAATAAATATTAATTACAGATAAATTTATCTGTAAATATACAATAAAGAGAAATTTTATTGTTCATTGTATTCGAACAATAAAATTTATCTTTATTCACTTATATTTGGATGTAAACAGATAAATTTTTCTCTGATTTTATTATAGGTTAACACTAAAGATAAATTACATTGTTCGTTGTATTCAAACAATAAAGTTTATCTTTTTCTATGCTAATAAAAAATAATTTAATTTAATTATTCAAGAGGTTTGGCATTTTCTTATATAAAAATAAATACTGTTAAATTGAACAACAATTTTAAAGTCAAATTATTAAAATATCAAATATATGTTAATTCAAAATAGAATTGCTTCAATTACTACTTTTGATTAGCATAACAACAAAAAAATTCTAGAAATTATATCAACATATCAGGAGTAATTAATGAATAAAGCACTGGTATTTTTAAGAATGTTTTTAACGATATTTAACCATAGTCCAACGATTAGTAAATAGTAATTAATGGCCACTGAATAATACTTTAATAGTCCATCAACTAATGAACAGTATATATAAATATATATATATATATATATATATATATATTTATTTATTTTTATTTTTATTTTTAAATAATTATATTTCGTCACTAAAGATTATAGTGACAAAATAGTGACAGAAGAATAAATGGTTTCTTCTAATTATTGCTAATAAAAAAGAACAAAAAAGAGGTGGTCAAACTGTTGGATCTAATTGATCTTATCCCACGGTCATATCAAATTATGTTTTGTTGATGAAAGTGGCATTGTATAATTTATTGGAAGTATTATTTTGTAAATTAAAATGCTATTTGTTTAGGTAGCTATTAATATTTGATTAAGTTAAATTTTTACAAAAATAATACTTTTTTAGAAATATACGAGATAAACAATTTGCATTACCGTTATTAATCATTATAAACCTATAAAATAATATGGCAAGGAGTCTTGAGAAATTAATGGTTTAGAAGGGAGCTAAACCGGACGCCTGCACCCTTCCCATTTTGGAAAATTATTAAGTATTTTTGGAATATTATGTAGGTTATGTCACGTGATACTTTTGATAATAAATAATCGCAACCTATATAATATTGGTAAATTTTTAATAGAAATTGGTCTCACTACTTAACATTTATGCAATTAAAAAAGAGAGAGAGAGAAAACACCTTTAAGAAAATTAGTTTGTATTTTTAAAATTTAAAATTGTATAACTTTTAGTATATATATATTTATTTTTAAAATTTTCTTATAGGGATCTATAAATAAGATCTATATTGAATATGAAAATTCAAAAAAGATAAAAATAATTTTTTTTTATCTAAGTATCTTAATAAAATTCTCATATTTAATATAACTCTTATTTTATAGATCTTTACGAGAATGTTCTTAAAATAAAAATATATATACTAAAAGTTATACAATTTTAAATTTTAAAAATGCAAACTAATTTTCTAAAGGTGTTTTCTCACTTTCTTTAATTGCATAAAAGTTAAGTGATGGAATGTATTTATATTAAAAGTTGATAAACTAATGAGAAAGAAATTATTCACTTTTAAAATAAATAAATAAATTTACACTCAATAAAATTATCACATAATATTCTAAAAACACCGAATAATTAATTTTTTTTATCTTTTTGCATTTTTAGCGAAAAAGTTAAATTAGGTTCAAATAGGTTGTTTGATAATTTAACTTTTAAACTAACTTTTTTTAAGTTGGTTGTTTGGATAAAAATCTAATTTTTTTATTTTTTGTCCAAAGTGGATAATTTTACCCTTCTATATATTTGATATTAATAATTATATATAGTTGATTGTTATACTAAATAAATTATGGATATGAGATATTATTGTACTTTAAAAGCGGTAGGAGTTTAAATAGCATATTCTAAGAGTTTGTGTTTTGATTTGATTTTTTGACTTTTTATTTATTTTTAACTTTTTTACCAAATGGACAACTTTAAGTTTTTGGCATTTTTAGTCAAAAAGCCAAAAATTAAGTTGCCAATCATGACTTAATCAAATCACTTAGGCCTTGTTTGGTTCGCCCGATAAGAAGGATAGGATTAGACAAAAAAAAATATATGGTCCCCACATGCAAAGTTTTTGTCTTATTAAATTTCTAATCCCGCGTTTGTATCGCAAGATTATAATTAATAATTTGATAAATATCGGATTACTAATACCTTATTCATGGTATTAATAATATTATGCTCCCTATTATTATTAATACCAAGTCTCTAGATTATCTTTTCTCTTTATTTAACGATCAAAAATAACTTTATAAATTTTATCTCATTCTTTATTTCACTCTATCTAAATATTAATTAAAATTTTCACTGTGCGCATAATTCATTTTATAATCTATTGATATTTAAAAAAATATGTGAAATTTACAGTATTATTTATCTTTCTTATCTTATTCAATTATATCCAAAATACCAAAAGTGCCCTTAGATTCCAAGAGATGAAGGAAAAAGAATGGAAATTAGGTTACAAGGGACGAAGGAAAAAAGGAGAGAAAGAAGAAAGGGGAAAAAACAGAAAAAGAAAAGGAGGAAAAGATTTCACTTTGTGTAAGCCTTTTGTCTCTATTAGGGCTGTTCAAAAATCCCTTCAATTTGTTCAACTGCTTTGCATTTGTCCACATCGCATCGATACAAGTAAATTAAAAATAAAAGACAAGATAAATTAGGCAGTTAAAAAAGTGATCACGCGAGTCGATTGATGGTGGCGGTTTCAATCACTTCCACCCGCTATTCAACCGACCCGCCCGCATATAATACTTATTACTTAATTATTTTTTATTTTATTGCTAATTTATAACTCATAACTTTTAACCTAATTATTAATTCATAAGGCATAAATAGAAAAATAAAAATTAAAAATTTCAGGTCTCAATATTTCATATCAAAATATCTTTTTAATTTTTTTGATCTAAAAATATTTTTAATTTTTAATTTTTTATAACAACGAGTCAGTGGCTTCGTTAGCCACTGACTTATGTTTATTTATTTATTTTATTTTTTATTTGGTGTTTATTATTTTATGTCATGAATGTAAAATATTTGTTTTTGTTAGTACTCAAAAGTATTGTTGGAATATTTTTTAAAATCTTTATATGAATATTTTGTTTAAACTGATTTAGTCTCTATTTTGATATTGGATTAATTGACATTTTAATAAAACATTTATTTAATTTTTAAACCGTCAATTCGCCCAATTCGCCATTGTAAAACCGCCCAAAAAAATGACTAATCCGTTGGTTTTATAAAGCGGGTGATTTGGCGGTGAATTGAAATTTTTTATACTGTCATAAATGATTTAGTTAATAAATTTTCACTCAATTCGCACCGCGCCGATCCGCTCACATCCCTATCCTCCATTGCCTCACAAGCTACATAAATTTTTACATTGGCTACAAAAGCAAGTTTGTAACAACTACATGTAACATTATGGTTGGGCATGAATCGGTTTAGAACTTAATTCAGAACCGATTCAATTAAGATTAGTTCTAAAATATTGAACCCAATCCAACCCATCCCTACCCAAATAAACTCTGATTGGTTTGGATTGGAACTGCTGTTCAATTAATTTGAATATTTTTCTTACTAAAATATTTTAAAATAATAATATATGCCTTATTCTATGAGCGGTTTAATTTTTGGTATAAGATCATAAGATGAGCGGCTTAAATTTCACTCCTCTTATTTTTAATTTATACATTTTTAACTATAACTAAGGGCACAAATAATATAAATAATAATTTATGTGATTTATATATTATCTTTCGAGTCTTGGGCTTGGTCGATTTAAAAAACTCTTAACCCGAGAATAGAATCAACTATATCGGTTTAATATTTTTAAAATCCAAGACCCAATTCATTACTTGACAGAATTGAATCAACCTAATTCATGGAGATCGAATTAGGTTGATTTATAAATTTTTCGACTCTATTAGGCACTCTATGTGACATGTCCTTCAATACCAACTTATCAGACAATGGATATCAACAACTTTTGAGGGTCTACACCGAAATCCCAATGTCAATTTCATATTTGAAAATTTCATGACTCAAGGCATATAATGGTTGAAATCTTCTGCAGATTTCTTTATTCTGGAAATCTTGATAAGATTATATTATGATAAACTAAGAGCTCGTTTGACAACTTAGTATTGAGCTAGACTTTTTGTTTAAAATTCCTTTAAGCTAAATAGGTAAAAACTCGTTTGATGAATCTTAAAGCCTAAAGACAATAAATCAAAAGACAAAAAAAAAAAAAAGTTAGAAAGAAGTTATTATATTGTTTTTATTTTACATAATTTTATATTTAATATGAGTTTTGTTTGATAAATTTGGACAAAATAGATTTTAAAAATACAATTTTTATAAAAAAATAAATATGTATAATAAAAGTTATGATATTTCTTAAAAATATATAAAAATATTTTAAGTTAATAAGCAAAAAAGCAAAAATGCAATAAGTGAAAAGGTAAAAAGGCAAAAAAAAAAAACCAATAGACAAAAAAACAAAAAAATAAAAAAAACAAAGAGGCAAAAAAAAAAGACAAAAAATTAATGTAAAAAAAATGAGGTTTAAAGCTTATTTTGACTTTAAACATGGCTTAAAACTAATTGCCAAATGAAGCCTTAGTTAGTAAGCTATGAAACACGAATACTTTGAAATGGCCCTGCACACATATCAATGTGTATCGAATACCGATTTGTATCGAACATGCTTGAGGAATATGCAAAAATAATTTTTTATTTTTTTAATTTTAAATACATTTTAAATTCGCACGGGATATAATTTGGATATGAATAGATACATTTTACATGCATTTTAAAAATGTGTTTTTTAATTTTTCTTATTTATTTTATATTTTAATTTTATTGTTATGATTGTACTACCATATATATTTTTTCTATGCTTAATTGAATTATTATTATTATTATTATCCATTCAATTATTCTTAAATTTAATAGTTATCGATTATTTCAAAATAACAAAAGAATAAATTAACTTTTAATATTGGTTTAGTTTCATATGCAGTACAATACTACAAAATATTAAAAAATTTACAAATATATTATAGCCGTATCTATATGCTATATTTTTTTAAATTTTACCGTATTGCTATATTTATATCATAACATATTCGTACATTAAAGAATATGCAGACAACTTCGGATAAAAAAAGTAATTATAAAAAGTTTGGTCATAGAAAAAGCAAGAGTAGTTTCAAGTTCTTTAAATTATGATCAAGGTTCAAACCTAGTTTTAATAACACTCAACCCTAACATGTTATTACACTTTGTTATAACAGGAGACACTTAATTATTTAATTTTAATAATTTAAGATAAAAATATAAAATAATATTAATAATTCAATAATTAGTTAATTAATTAATTTTAAGAAACTTAATTAAAAATATAATAATGTTAATTTGCTAAATTATGAAGATAAAAAATATAAATAAAAAATAATAAAAGTAAAAACTAATTTATTTTTTTGTTGGAATTGTAAAACGAGAAAAAAATATCAATTAATGTTTTTTTACATAAAAAAACTTAGAAGAGAAAAGAGAATAAAAGCAAAAGCCAAAATTATATCATTTTAATAGTAGAATTTTTAACATTTATATAAATCTCATATCTAAGTTGCCAAATAATAGAATTGAAAGCCCCATTTCCACAAATAGTTCATGAGTCATCCATCCAACCTCCAATGTATCCAATCCATCAATTTCCCAAACAATTTTTACCAAGAACAACTAACAGCAAATTCTCCAAAATACAAGAAATAAACCAATCCAAGAACCAAATAAAAGCATTCGAATCAAGACAAATAAATAAACCCAATAACCATACTTCTCCATTTACTGCAAAAACAAGAAAGCATCAATCACTCCAACCATTCATTGTCAATGACTCCAATTATTCATTGTGAACAAGTCTTTCTTGCTCGAGCAACTCAAATCCCAAATAAAAAACCGACCAAACCAAAACAACAACGTGATAATCAATATCAAATTTGGCCAAAAAAGTTAGGGGCTATGATACCGGACATAAATCCAAACACACTCTTTTCACGTAAAGTGGGTCTTATAATTGTGTAAAACCCACCTCATACAAGATAGGTATAGCTGAATCTGTGTTCGAATATGTGCTGATAACAAAAAAACTCAAACGCCATAATTTCAATGGCTAGATATCTTAGGGTTGAGAGACTTATTGAACCATGACTTCCAGGTACAATTCCCCTTCCGCGCAATTGTATCCTTTTGGACTTCAAGGGCAGCTTTCTTCGTCTGGGGCTTCTTGCAGAGCATGAAATTTCTAACGCCAATCGACCCAATCGTCTCCCACGGACTCAAAGCTTCAAATTTTTTGGGAAAAACAAACCCAAATCAAAGATTGAGAATTCAAGAATCTCTACAAAAAAATGTTATGGGTAACGAAGGGGCCATGCGGGACCAGAATGCGCTCTTCCATTTCTATTTTCATCTCTATTCTCGTCTCTATCTCTTATTTAATCGGACTCATTTACTTCTTCTATTTAATGGAGACAGAAATCTAAGAAAATATTGAAAAAGTAGGCAAGAACTCATTTACTTTTTCTATTTAATGGAGACAGAAATCTAAAAAATATTGAAAAAGTGGTCAAGAAGGAGACAAGACAAGATGGGATATTTTGACAATAATTTTTATGATTTAAAATAATAATATTAACATGACATATAAATAATAGAATAAATAAAATTTTCATTAATGAATTAATAAAATTAAAAATAAAAAAGTAAAAATACATATAATATTTTAATGTTTTAAACTCTATCATATTTTTTTAATATGTATTTATATTTTAAAATGTTTATTTTACTTATTTGAAGATAAAAAAAATAAAACAAAAAATAAATACCGTTATTCCACCATTTAGTTATCGTTTGGCAACATAATTTTAAGTTAATTTTTTAATTTTAAATTATTTTTAAGTCAAAAAATTAAAAAGTCAAAATATTTGTTTAATTAGAAAAATAGTAATTTTTAATCCACTGAAAAAATTAAATAAGCTTAATATAAAATTTTATAGTTGCCATTTAGCTTAATTGAGATGAGATATGATTATTTGGTTAGAATTTGTGTAATTTTATATATAAAAAGATAAAATTAAAAATTATTACAAGAAAAGTAAAAAAAAAAATCAAAAACAAAATAAATAAACTAAAAACTGGAAGTTGAAAAACAAAATTTTTTAACTTTTTCAAATTTAAACCAAAAAAGCCAAAAAAAGAAACGATAGCCAAACAAAACCAAAAAGTAAATACCGTAATCACCCAGCTTGTTATAAAAGAGAACTGTAAATAATGATGCAGGAGTGGGGCTAAATGGAAAAAAATTGAAATTGCCATTCGTAG
>JAULJZ010130277.1:0-10932 GCA_032270985.1 Heliamphora pulchella | reverse complement strand
ATAGATTCCATCTCTGAATTCATAACCCTTTGCCAAAGATCTGCATATTTGTCTTGAAGTGCTTCATTGTAGTTACAGGGCTCGGTATCTTGTTCTGTCGGGATCCTGTCAAAAGACTCTTCCAAGAACATATACCGTGTAGGTTGATGAACAACCCTCCCACTATGACGAGACACTACCTGTGTCTATGTACTAGCAGTAACACATTGTGCAGAATCAGAACCCTGTGCATTAGCACCATATTTTTTATTTGCACATATCCCGATAATCCTCCCACTATGACGAGGCAATGAGATATTAGTGACTTGTTCTTCTGTTCTACTAGTATTTCCTCTCAGTTCTTTCAGAACAATATTATTTTTGGGTCTATGATCCATAATATAAATCTCTTCCAAGAATCGGGTATTGGTGCTAACATTACCTTATGATTCATAGAATTATAAAATAGACCACTCTTCGTTCCCTTGGGATACCCTACAAAGAAACAAATTTTTGTCATCGGTTCTAATTTACCCGCGTTTCCTTTCAGCACATGTGCTGGACAACCCCAAATTCGAATGTGTTTCAAACTAGGCTTACGCTCGGTCCACAATTCTATGAGAGTAGAAGGTACTTATTTAGAAGGTACCGAGTTCATAATATAAGTCGTTGTCTCTAAAGCGAGTTCCCAAAATGAATCGGGTAAACCTGAATAACTCATCATGGATCTTACTATTTCCATAAGAGTCTTATTTCTTTTTTTTGCTACACCATTCTGCTGTAAAGTGCCAGGTGCAGTCAACTGGGATGTAATTCCCTCTGATGACAAATAGTCCTTAAACTCTCCAAAGAAGTATTTTCTACTACGGTCAGATTGTTGTGATTTGATACTTTTAACCAGACGCTTCTCTGTCTCCGTCTTAAATTCTTTGAATTTCTCAAAATATTAAAACTTACGGTGCATCAGGTAAGTGTATTGATACATTGAGTAGTCATCAATGAAACTGATGAAGTACTCAAAATCACCTCTAGCCCGGATTGTCAAAGGACCACACACATCAGAATGAACCAGCTCCAATGGTTCTTTAACTCTATAGCATTTGGCCAAAAAGGGCCTCTTGGTTATTTTTATCTTTTAAATAAGATTCACAGACTGGAAGTGCCTCCACTTCCAATGAGCTCAAAAGTCCATCTGCTACCAGTATGTTTATCTTTTTTAGATTAATATGATCCAAACGTAAGTGCCAAAAAAACGTTTGATTCATTAAAGAAGGAAACTTTCTCTTATATGGTAGATTAGATGTATTATTTATTTCAGTCAGTTGCAGTGTATGAGAGATTAGAGTAATGATATAAAAATAATCCACCGATGTACCAGAACAGATAACCCGTTTATTATTCTTAATAACCACATAGTTATTAAAATAAATCAAATATCTATCTTTAGCCAATCCAAAAATCTAAATTAAGTTCCTTACATAAAGACAATATCTCAATATTAAAATTCGATCTCTACCAAAACTGAGAGTGACATATCCTAGTGCAATTGCTGTTACTTTTGTATTATTGCCCATATGCAGGTAAATCTCCCTATCACTAAGTTGTCGAATTTTTTAGAACCCCTGCAATGAATTGCAGACATGATTAGTGGCTCCCGTATCTACACACTAGGTATCGGTAGATAACACCGCTAAACATGTTTTTACAACCAGTGAACAGAAATTACCCTGTTTGTTCTGCTTTTTGAGAAATATCGAACATAATTTTTTCCATTGCTGGGTCTGGTTGTAGTGAAAACATCTATCTTTTAGCTTTTTCACACCAGTCCGTGGCCCACTAACTACCCTGAAAATCGTGTCTCCCTATTTCTGAATTTTTTTCTTCTTCATGCCTTTCGACCTAGAGAAAGAACTTTTTTTTAGAAACAAACGCATTTTCTGGTATTGAAGGAATACCATTTGTAGTTAAAGTTATATCCAAGTTACATTTCAAGTCAACAAAAATCGATCCCGTTAGTTTGTTTTCTTTGAGTATTAAAGCGAGTAGGTTGAAAACCATTTTAATTATGAGAATCACATAATTAAAAAAATTCGTTAATTATGATGAGCAAAATTTTAAATTTATTTTAATTTGATTTTTTCTACCATTTTAAAATTAATTCGCTAGTAGTCTGATAACTTGAGAATAGCATGCCTCGATGGGAGGACGTCTACTATCCTTCATAAGACCAGGCATGCCAATTTCTTTTAATTTTACTATCTAGGCAATTGACCATACAAAGTAAAATTAAATAGTTGACATAGTTTCGGTCCAGTATATAATAGTAGTTACTCAGATTGAGAGAATACTATTATAAACAGCTAAGTGTTAACCATCACTTAATTCCAAATTAATCGCTTCGCAATAAACCTTTCAGATGAAAAGTTTATCTATACTAACAATTATTCACAATTATCCCTAAAAGAGGTTTGTACTGGCGATATTGCAATTAATCTGTTTAATTAAAATCTATTTAATTAAAATAAATTTATTAATTTCGAAAACACACGATATGAAAGAATCAAATATTTTTTCGTGTACACGATTCAAAAGATTCTGATTTATTAAACTATTTTTTCGTGTTTAAATGCGTAAAAAATAAAATTTAATAAATGCACAGTTTTTTCTTCAGCTTTTCATCTAAGGTAGTGAATAAAAGTATTTATTTATTTTATTTTTTGTTCCATATTTTTTAAAAAATAATAATTTATTTCGATTAAATATTTTTTATTTAATTAATTCAAAATTCAGAATTAATTCCCACGTTTTTTCAAGATATATATTTTTATTTAAAAAATCATCTTAAATGTGATATTTTGTAAAAAAATAAAATATCTAAAATTTTTCCATTTAATTAAAATTAATTAATTAAAAAAACTTAATTTTATTTTTTATTTAAAAATATTTTAATTAAAATCAAAATTTTGAATTAATTAAATTAATAGGATAAATAAAATAGATATGCAATCATCCACGCAGTTTCTATATATATAAACATGATATGCATATATTTCAATTTTATGATCCAAGTGAAACACTGAGGTGTTTCAGTCTCTTGAAAAGGATAAGCTGTAATAATCCACTTTTATCTCTGATTCATATGTCCTGATTGCATTTGGCTCCCATGATATTATCTGATATATCAACATATATCATATCAGTTTCGTATATATCAGAATATGCATCAAAATCAGTCCCGAGAAAGAGAAAGTCGTCGGCAACCACCAGCCACCGCCAGCACCACCTTGCCGCCACCTTCAGGTGGTTCTTGTCGCCTCATCTGGGCTCCGTTTTTTATGAGTTTTATACCGTTGAAAAGCTCTCCAAATATGAGTTTTTTTTTGTCAAAAGATCTACTTGAAACCAGTACCGAAAACGGCCTGAACCTCAAAAAATGATGCTGCCCTCCACAACACTGCGCCGCCAACTTTTTGAGGCTTTTTCAACCTCTTTTCAAACTCCATTTTTAATGTACTTTATATCAAAAGAAAGCTTTCGAAAAGTAATATTCCCATATAAAATAATCTTCTCAAAACCAGCTCGAAAAACCACAGAAAAACTGCTTAGAACAGACTGCCGCCGCTCACCAGCGCTGCCGCCTAGAACCGCTAACTTTGTGAGGCTTTTTTGACCTCTTTCGAACTCTATTTTTGATGTATTTTATATCGTTATAAAGATCTTGAAAGATAGAATCTTTATATCAAAAGAACTTCTTGAAAACAGTCTAAAAAAGTATCGAAAAACTGCCTGAAAGCTGCTCTCGCCGCCGGCCTATTTGTCGCATGTTTGGGTTGTGATTTTGGTCTAGTTTTTTATTTTTTTATTTTTGGTAGTATTTTGAGATATATTTTATTACTATTTTATGTTTAAAAAATTATCCAAAAAATGTCCCAAAAATGGTCCGAAAAATCATAAAAACTGCTGCCGAACTGCCGTCGACAAAGCCGCCGAAACTGGGCTATTTTGGTTATTTTCTCTCTCTATTTTTGACTAGTTTTTTATGCTATTTTTTGTTCATAAATACTGTAAAAAAACTCACTGAAAAAACTATTTAAAACCATTAAACACTTACCGCGATCTGTGGCCTGTAAGAACTCGAACCACCGCCGGTGCTACCTTCGTTCTTGAATATGTTTAACCTATTCTTAAATAATCTAAACAGATATTTAAAAATATAAAATTAGCTATTACATCGATTCTATGTCCCGAAAGCTCACATTTAATCTATCACGATCAGCTCCCGTGATTAAAAAAATAATCATCATTCACACCATTCAATTAAACATTAAAAATAAATGACGATCTTAAAATCGAAATTAAAACACCTGCAAAATAAAGTTAGCAACAGTTCTAAAACTACCCAGCCCCGATAATCGAAAATAAAAAATAAAACGACTCTGATACAAATTGTTGGATGCAAGGCTGCTAAGATATTTGTTTTTACAGACGATTATCTGAAAAAATTAACTAGACGGGCAAACACCAAAATGGGCTCCAGATAAAACTTTTGATGACGAACGATCAAAATAAAATCCGTGCATCCGAAGTTAATTTAGAAGAATATATTTTTACCGATCGAATATTCAACTATGATTTGAATTCAAGTTGAAACTTCTATAAGATCTTCTACTGTATTCCCTCATGCGATTCCCAGATATAGTGTGGGCTATAATCCTCCGATAACTTGTACTGGGCAGAACCAGAACAGCTTTAGTCTTAGAAAACAAGTTATGAAACTAGTTCAGCCTACCCGTATATATATAGGGCTAAAGCAAGGATCCGGAGAGTAATTATAAGTAAGACTTCTAGTGGAACACAGATACATATCAGCGTTTTCTGCAAATAAGCAAACCTCATAGTGGTATCTGTAATTATAGAAAATCAGCAACAGTTTCTGTAATTTTCATAAAATACTGAATCAAAATTCACACCACTAAAGAATTATAATTGTACTCTGATCCGTAATCTCAAGACCATATAGCATTGAGCACCTGTTATTAAATGCTTATCATTTCTCCCCACGTTAAGATTCTTGATACCCGCCAATTAAATTTAATTACTGCTAATTTAATTTAATCGGTATTTTGATATTACTTAAACCCTTTCGCTTAACTTATTTAATTTCCGAATAATCAAATCCACCTATAGGGTTTGGCCCGGTCAAAACATATAAATTTCCTTAAGAGGGTATCGTCAATCCCGATCTTTCGAAATGTGAATTATATCAATAATTAATATTTGTCATATAAATAATACCGTTATCCAACTCACCAAAAATATAGACCCATATAAGATTGCACCATCTAATGAATCAAAATAACGAATATTAAATATATGCAAATCAATAATTATTTCAAGATTAAGAGTATAAGTACTATTCATAATAACATTGGAATGTGAATTAATTTATATAGTCAGTATAAAATTAATTATCTCAAGTGTCCCGTTCAGTACACACAAAGTCTACTAGCACAGAGAGTCGAAACGATAGACGACACTATTATCTGTTCTCCATAACCAAGACAGATATACTAAAACTCTGTGGTACAATCGTACCGATAGTATGTTCATTCTGCAAAAACCTAAAATTTGATCTTCTGTGTGTAAATCGTACGATATACACCAGATTAAATACTATACAAAATATCAGACACTCATGTATAATATTAAAGAAATGATAGATATACATTGCTCATAAAGATTTTCATAAAATAGAAAATTAATTTTATTAAAATAAAATTAAATACTAAAAACATGATTTTTCAGTATACCAACCTTAACAGCTCTAACTTTGGCTGGGGCTTCCGATGGAATAATGGGTGTCAGGACTTGGGGTGTACGGTTGTGTTCAAACTGTAATTTTAAAAAAAATTGAAAATTGAATCAAAATAGTTTTTAAATAATGCAAATTGGAATTGAAATGGACCGAATTGCACGTATTGGATTGAACTAGATCAGATTATCCATTTGTTTGATTTTTTGAATTGTCCTAGTATGAAGTTAGGAGAAACAAGTGACCCATTTAAGGTGCACCGTATATTATCATGAAAAATGCTAATCACCGCCCAATGGGCGGTGAATAACATGTATATAATATATATATGTCTATGTAAAATGTATTGATATATGTGAAAGTAGTAGGTCTTATTTTCAAAAGTGTATTGATATTGAAAAAATTTATTTTTATTATCCTATTAACCATCACCCATTGGACGCTGGTTAGCAAGACCTTATTACCATTTATTGGACACTGGTTAGCAAGACCCTATTACCATTTATAAAAAATACTAAGTAAGCAATACAATATGTTGGGAAAAAATGACATTTAATGTGATTCCTATGATTGCCATCCAAACATGTCGTTAACAGGGGAAGCGAAGGTAAAAAGGTATGCGAGCGGCATGATCTTGAATCCCTCCAACATGATCCAGTCTTAAGTTCAGTTCTTACAGAAATTAGGCAACTAGAAGCAGGGAAGAAAGGCAAAGAAGAAGAAGATGCTGATGAACGCAATGGGATCGAGGGTAGGGGTGGTCGGAGCCATGGCGTTCGGTTACCTAATGGATTTATAGTGTTCGAATTTACTCAAAAATAAAAATATTCAACCTCAATTTGTAGACTCAACACTGTCTCACGGCTCATGATGTGAAAAAGATGCATGTCTTATAGTTTACACAATAGAGCTGCATACAAATTAGGTATACAATTTACACAATAGAGCAGCATACTTACAGCAACAGAAGCCGTGGTGATGGACGAAAGAGTTAGATCAGATGGGTGATTGGCAATCCACGAAGACGACGGCGATGGCGATGGCGACGAAGTCGAACTGGCGAAGACGCACACTGATGACTGAACAACGAGGGATGTAAAAATTTGACTATGAACTATCTAATGACGACGGTGAATCAACGAGAGAGAGCAAGAATGATAGCGAGAGAGAGACTGAGAAAGGCGCCGTGCCGCCGCTGGCCACTGCGATTAGGGTTTCGTGAGGGTTAGGAGAGGGAAAATGGGAAATTAGGAATTGAATTTGTCGATTTCTGCGGGCATGAGTCTGTGGGACGTGAAAGTGAGAGAGAGGCTTTTGAAATCGGTGAACGAGCTTGTGTTTGCCTAGCTTTTTAATGCTTTTTAGTTTTTTGATTTTTTAAATAAATATAAAAAAATATGAAAAAAGTTAATTAATTATAAAAGACTACTAATAAATGGACTTTTAAAGAGATTTTTAAACAAGATTTTTTTAAAAAAAAATTAGTCCAAACAAAGGCTCCAACTCGGGCTAGGGTTTCCGATGTTGTAATGGGTGTCAGGATTTGGGGTGTACGGTTGGATTCAAATCGTAATTTTAACTAAAAAATTGAAAATGGAATCAAAACGGTTTTTAAATAATGCAAATTGGAATTGAAATGGACCGAATTGCACGGATTGGATTGAGTTAGATCAGATTATTCGTTTGTTTGATTTTTTGAGCAGCCCTACTATTAAGTTAGGAAAAATAAGTGATCCACTTAATGTGCATCGTATATTATCATCAAAAATACTAACCACTGCTCAATGGACGGTGAATAATATGTATTAATACATAGATATATGTGTAAAGTATATTGATATCTGTGAAAAGTAGTAGGTCCTATCTCTAAAAGTGTATTGATATTGAAAAAAAATTGTCTTTATTTTCCTATTAACCACCTACCATTGGACGCTGGTTAGCAAGACCCAATTACCATTTATTGAACGCTGGTTAGCATGACCCTATTACCATTTATCAAAAATACTAAGTAAGCAATGCAACATGTAGGAAAAAATGACATTTAACGAAATTCCTTTGATTGCTATCCAAACATGGCGTTAACAAGGGCGGCGAAGGTGAAAAGGTATGTGAGCGGCATGATCTGGAATCCCTCAAACACGATCCAGTCTTAAGTTTAGTTCTTACAGGAATCAGGCAATTGGAAGCATGGAAGAATGCCGAAGAAGAAGAAGATGTTGATGAACGCAATGAAATCGGGGGTAGGGGTGGTCAAAGCCGTGGCGTTCGGTTACCTAACGAATTTATAGTGTTCGAATTTACTAAAAAATAAAAATATGCAACCTCAATTTGCATACTCAACACTACCTTATGGCTCATGGTGTGAAAGAAGATGCATGCCTTATAGTTTACACAATAGAGCTGCATATAAATTAGGTTTACAATTTACACAATAAAGTAGTATACTTACAACTTCAGAAGCTGTGGTGGTGGACGTAAGAGTTAGATCTAATGGGCGATTGGCGAACGACGAAAACAATGGTGATGGCAACGAAGTCGAACTAGCGAAGACGCACACTGATGACTGAACAACGAGGGACATAAAAATCTGGCTATGAACTATCTAATGACGACGGTGAATTGGCGAGAGAGTGTAAGAGTGACAGCGAGAGAGAGACTGAGAGAGGCGCCGTGCCGCTGCTGGCCGCTGCGATTAAGGTTTCGTGACGATTAGGAGAGGGAAAATTGGAAATTAGGAATTGGATTTGTCGATTTTGGTATGAATGAGTCTGTGGGAGGTGAAAGTGAGAGAGAAGCTTTTGAAATCAGTGAACGAGCTTGTGTTTGCCTAGCTTATTAATGCTTTTTAGTTTTTTGATTTTTTTCAAATAAATATAAAAAATATGAAAAAAGTTAATTAATTATAAAAGACTACAAATAAATGGACTTTTAAAGAAAATTTCAAACAACATTTAAAAAAAAAAAAAGTCCAAACAAAGGCTCCAACTCTGGCTAGGGCTTTCGATGGGGTCATGGGTGTTAGGATTTGGGGTGTACGGATGGGTTGAAACTGTAATGTTAAATAAAAAATTAAAAATTGAATAAAAATGATTTTTAAATAATGTAAATTGGAATTGAAAATGATCGAATTGCACGGATTGGATTGAACTAGATCAGATTATCCGTTTGTTTGATTTTTTGAGCAGCCCTACTATGAAGTTAGGAGAAACAAGTGGCTCATTTAATGTGCATCGTATATTATCATGGAAAATGTTAACCACTGCGCCAATGGGCGATGAATAATATGTATATAATATATAAATATCTGTGTAAAGTGTATTGATATATGTGAAAGTAGTAGGTCCCATCTCCAAAAGTCTATTGATATTGAAGAAAATTTGTCTTTATAATTCTATTAACCACCACCATTGGACGCTGGTTAGCATGACGCTATTACCATTTATTGGGCGCTGGTTAGCATGACTCTATTACCATTTATCAAAAATATTAAGTAAGCAATGCAACATGTTGGGAAAAAATGACATTTAACGAGATTCCTATGATTGCCATCCAAACATGGTGTTAATAAGGGCGACGAAGGTAAAATGGTATGCGAGCGGCATGATATTGAATCCTTCCAACATGATCCAGTCTTAAGTTTAGTTCTTACAGGAATCAGGCAACTGGAAGCAGGAAAGAAAGGCAAAGAAGAAGAAGATGCTGATGAACGCAATGAGATCGGGGGTTGTGGTGGTCGGAGTCATGGTGTTCGGTTACTTAACGGATTTATTGAGTTCGAATTTACTAAAAAATAAAAATATACAACCTCAATTTGCAGACTTAACACTGCCTCATGGCTCATGGTATGAAAGAAGATGCATGTCTTATAATTTATACAATAGAGCTACATACAAATTAGGTTTACAATTTACACAATAAAGCAGCATACTTAGAGCTTCAGAAGCGGTGGTGGTGGACGAAAGGGTTAGGTCTGATGGGCGATTGGCAAACCACGAAGACGACGGTGATGGCGACGAAGTCGAATCGGCGAAGATGCACACTGATGATTGAACAACGAGGGACGTAAAAATCTAACTATGAACTATCTAATGACAACGGTGAATTAGCGAGAGAGAGCAAGAGTGACAGCGAGAGAGAGAGAGACTCTGAGAGGCGCCGCGATGTCGCTGGCCACTGCGATTTGGGTTTCGTGGGGGTTAGGAGAGGGAAAATGGGAAATTAGGAATTGAATTTGTCGATTTTGGCGTGCATGAGTCTGTGGGAGGTGAAAGTGAGAGAGAAGCTTTTGAAATCAGTGAAAGAGCTTGTGCTTGCCTAGTTTTTTAATACTTTTATGTTTTTGCTTTTTTAAAATAAATATAAAAAAATAGAAAAAAAAGTTAATTAATTGTAAAAGACTACTAATAAATGGACTTCTTAAGAGATTTTTAAACAAAATTTTTTAAGAAAAAATTAGTCCAAATAGAAGCTCCCACTTTAGCTAGGGCTTCCATGGGGTAATGGGTGTCAGGATTTGGGGTGTACGATTGGATTCAAACCGTAATTTTAAATAAAAAATTAAAAATTGAATAAAAACGATTTTTAAATAATGCAAATTGGAATTGAAATGGACCGAATTGCACGGATTTGATTGAACTAGATTAGATTATTCGTTTGTTTGATTTTTTGAGCAGCCCTACTATAAAGTTAGGATAAACAAGTGACCCATTTAATGTGTATCGTATATTATCATGGAAAATGCTAACCACCACCCCATGGGCGGTGAATAATATGTATATAATATACAGATATCTGTGTAAAGTGTATTGATATATGTGAAAGTAGTAGGACTTTTTTTCAAAAGTGTATTAATATTGAAAAAAATTTGTCTTTACTATTCTATTAACTACCACTCATTGAACGCTGGTTAGCAAGACCCTATTACAATTTATTGGACGCAGGTTAGCATGACCCTATTATCATTTATCAAAAATACTAAGTAAGCAATGCAGCATGTTGGGAAAAAACAACATTTAACGAGATTCGTATGATTGCCATCCAAACATGGCGTTAACAAGGGCGGCGAAGGTAAAAGGGTATGCGAGCGGCATGATCTAGAATCCCTCCAACACGATCCAGTCTTAAGTTCAGTTCTTACAGGA
>JAULJZ010130266.1:0-10932 GCA_032270985.1 Heliamphora pulchella | reverse complement strand
ATCTCCGCCGTACCGTGTTTCAGAGGACTCGTCGAGGTTCAAGTACACGTGTTCGTACGGCAATCGCGCCGCCGTCCAGATTGCTCGGCGGCGAGTACCAGATCCGGCAGACTACGGCGAGTTGGTAGCAGCGGCGGCGTGGGCGATGGCGCTGTGGGCTGTGGGCGGCGGCGGCGCTGTGGGCTGCAGCGCTAGTGTGCGTTTAATGGTGGTGTGACGCGAGGGATTGAGTTTGCAGCAGCAGCGTCGGCGGCGACTATGAGATCTAGCGGCGCCGGCGAGTTTGCAGCAGAGGCGGCGGCGAGGGCGACGGCGCTGTGGGCTGCAGCGCTGGTGTGCGTTTGGTGGTGGGGCGACGCGAGGGTTTCGGCCTTGGCAGCAGAGCTTCAGGCAACGATGGCAGAGGTGGCGACACCCTGTGTTGTCGCGGTGATGTGGCCGGTGGTGCCACATCACCGCGACGACGCTGAAAAAAATACTACAGGCTACAAGAACGTAGCTCTGATACCATGAAAAAATTGAGAAGAGAAAATAACTCTATATTTTCTGTCTATTGAAACTGTACATGATATGGCCTATTTATAGGCGAATAGGAATAAACAATAAAGGAGATACAATAGAATCAAATCAGAATAAAATCAATCTAATAAATCTAATATTCTAATCAATCTAATATTCCAACAACCCCAAACCCAAACCGCCCAAGTTAAAATTTCAGTTGAGGTTTTCATAAATTGTCCAAGTGTTTAAAGTTTCATGAGTTTACTCATGAATCCAACACATATCTCAATGAAATATCAAAGCTAGTCAAAATCCTACCTTATTGGAGCAAAATCTCCAAATCTCAAAAACCCTAGCTTTTCGGTTCAACATGCATCCGGCTCCTAGGTTGATCGAATTCGAAGCACTCCTAGAGTGTTGCTTAATTCGGTGCTGGCGTCATCTAATTTTGTGGGAAACTTCGTCAATTTCTTAGGAGAAGCAGGTTTCAGAGCTTGAAGCTCCATCCATGGCCGAACAAAACAGGGGAGAAGAAGATAAGGGTGATGCGCGGGTTGGGGTGCGGTCGCTGGCGAGGATGGGTGCGGATGGCGGCATCAGCGATCATGGTGGTGGCAAGGTGGTGCGTTGCGCGCCTCATGCGCCTTGCGTGCTTCTCCTCTCTCGACTTTTTGCCTCTCTATTTGTTTTTTTTTCTTTTTTTTCCCTGAAGCATCTCAGCTTCGGCTGAGATGCAATGTATATAATTTTTTTTTGAATATTCTAGAGCCTTCAAGGTTATTTCCCTTTTTTTGTTTTTTTGTTTTTTTGTTTTTTTAAACACATTAATATATATGTGTTGATAATTTTATATATATTTACTTTATTTTAATCACATCTTATTTCTTACCTCCAATTAATTGAATTTTTAATTTGAATCACATTAAAATTTTCAACAATTACAGAATTAATCATCAATTAGTATCTCGAGTTCTCACATACGCCAACCGCGTACAACGTGCATAATTTATCATTAAAAATTATTTTCATTAATTTAATTATGTCAAAAATTATTACGTAAAATATAACGTGCCGGATCACTACAGTATATCATCAGGATGCGTTGGGAAAGCAATTAATCACACTTAGTGGGTAAAAATTGGATTGGAGCCAAAAAATTATAGGAATTTAACGATGCAATATTCTACGTTGCCAAAATAAGACTTTTAGCAATGTGGTTGTAGTCGCTAAATAAGTACACTTTGTTGGCAAAAGTTTAATAAATTAATTAGTGTGCGAAAAATATCATGCACCAAATGAATTGGCAATGAACTCACACCACTTAAAAGTTGATTTTTTTAATTAAAAATAATAATGCCAAATACTACAGCTTAAAAGTTGATTTTTTTAATTAAAAAAATTAACTTTTTAAAATTGCCAAATAATGGCCAAAATACTTAGGCCTTTTTATGGGATTGCATTTTTAAGCCAACTCAGTATTTTTTATTTTTTTGAAGAAAGATCAATCATACTTTCTGAATAATTTTACTTTTTAAATTTTATTAATATAATTAATAGATTTTGAAAAAATTAGAAAAATCTTTTATCATCATATTAGTTTTATATTTTTTTACTTAACAAATTAAGTAGATGGAGTTAAATTCTTGTTTCTTAAAAATATTATATAATGTTATGTATTATATTTTTTTAAATAGTGATCAATATGAAGATATTATGTTTTGACTTTTTACGTCGCAAACAACTCGTCGTTAAAAGTTTTTATTTTTACCGACACTCTATTCGTTGCCAAAAATGAAATTTGTGTGGGCTAAACATCTTTTCCCAATGGAGGGAAAGACGTGGTGGTGGTAAATTTTCTCTAACGCTTTTTGCCGACGAATATTTTTGTTGTCGCCAAAAAAGATTATTTTTGGACTTTTGTCCATTCATTTTTTTTGTGTCGCCAAAAGCTTACATTTGCCAACTAACAATGTCTTGCGTTGGCATAACTCGTCGTCGCTAATGATGCATTTTGTTGTAGTGATATTACTTTGACATGAAATTACTATTTTTTTTATCCTAGTAAAAAAAAAAGTTGCAATGAAAAAGAAATTTGACAAAAAGGCTGTTTGAAAATCGAAAGGTTTCCAGTCTTTTAGCTTTTTAGTTTTTCTAATTTTTTACATAAAGTAATTTTTTATTTTTTAAAAAATATCTTAACTTTTATTATACGTATTTATTTTTTATAAAAAAATATATATTTTAAAAATTTACTCGTTAAAATCTATCAAACAAGATCTATATTGAATATAAATTATATAAAAATAAATTTAAAAAAATTATAATTTGTTATCTCATTTAAAACTCTTTTGGTTTAAAGCCACTTTAAACTAAGCTTTTTAACCTATTATTTTTTTGCTTATTGTCTTTTATCTTAAAGTCATTAATTAGATTAACCAAATGAACTTTTTGCATATATATTTGGTTTAAAGCAAACAAAAAATCTAGCTTAAAATCAAGTTGTCAAACAAGGGCTTAGGCCCCGTTTGGTATAATTACTTACTTGTTTATTTTATTTTAATTTTTTTATTTACTAATTTTTTTTATTATTTAGTCAAATTATTATATTTTTTGACTCATCTCACTAAGACGAGCTAAAAAAATAATTTTTATATTTAAAATATAAAAAATTTAAAAATGTATAAATAAGATAAAATAAAGTAATAAGTC
This sequence comes from Heliamphora pulchella, assembly GCA_032270985.1. Lineage (NCBI taxonomy): Eukaryota > Viridiplantae > Streptophyta > Magnoliopsida > Ericales > Sarraceniaceae > Heliamphora > Heliamphora pulchella. The sequence goes on along the minus strand of JAULJZ010130266.1, from coordinate 7,722 downwards.
AAATTTTAAGTTGCTTATTTTTATCTTTAGTGAATGTTTTTTTATATGCTTCGATTAAATTTTTTATTTTTTATATTTATTTTATTGAGACGATTCAGAAAAAAAAAGTCAAAAAACGAAAAAAAATCATGCAAATAGAAATAAGAAAAAATTACAAAATTTAGCCAAAACAAGGCCTTAAAAGTTAGCTTTATAATGGATTTTGAAAAGCATTGTTTGATAAGGAAGAAAGTTTTCCTCTTTTACTATAAAACGATGAGTTAACCTTACATTAAGCCTTTAAATCTAAATATAGTTACACTGAGAAAATGACTTATTTAATTATTATTTTTATTTATTTTTATTTTTAGTGATATGACTTATTTAATTATTTTATTTTATTTTTATTTTTAGTAATTCTTTTATTATTTCATCAAATTATTATATTTTCGAACTCCTTAAATTCATTAAGACGAATCAAAAAGTAATTATTTTTGTGTTGTTTATTATAAAAGATAAATAAGTCAATAAAATAAGTTTTATGTTATTTATTAATGCTACTTTTTTCATTTTTTATTACTAAATAAGACATTTATATTTATGATCATTGAATATTAATAGAGTTCATATGAAAGCAATTGCATCAAGGAATGTGAGTGTAGCACATCATGTGATGACCAAAAAATATTTAAAAAAGATAGTAAATATATAACATTATATTAATTAATTGTTAAAAATATTCTTTTTTATGGCTTCCAAAGGCCAACCCACACACAATAAAGACGTTGCTCGTCTATGCACAATAATTTATTAGGTATATGAAATTGTGTGATTTTTAATCATCACATGTATGCATTCATATATATATATATATATATATATAGGGACCATACTATCATGTCTCAATTCAAAGACAAGATCGGTTATGAACTATGGGTCTCGTCTTAATAGATCACGAAATGTTAAACACATAGGTTTTTTTGGTGACTCATTAGCCTCACATTTTTATATATATTAATTGTATTTGGATTCTACAATTATTAATAACCTAATTAAGAATAAGATTCATTTAATCTACTAGAATTTAACTTGAGAAAAAACTCTTTTAAGATAAGAAAGAAACTATTAATGGATATGAATTCTTCTAAGAGTTATTTTTCGGACGCTCTTCTCTCCTCTATAAAAGATAAAATAACAATCGCTTACAGAATATCAGTCTTTCATCAATTACAATATACAGTTATTCAGAAAAGTTAAAGAAAAAGTAAAGAAGGTGAGCTAAGAATTTAAGAATTCAAATAACGGATTTATTTGTTCAGTTAATCAAATACCAATGGCCGCCAAATGAATGCTCTTAATGTTTAATCTTTTTCTTGAGATGTATTAGACTCAAAATCTTATATATTAAATATTTCGCATAATATTATATGAAAAGTATAAATTTTTTCCAGTAGTTGGTATCAGAGCACAAATTTCTAAATTAATACATCTTGAAATAAAATTAAATCGAATATATGGACTCGTCAGAAATAATTTTATAGTTCATTTATATCTATACTAATTTATAAAGAAAGAATATCCATTTAGTGTTCCCCGAAAAGTTAAACTGTATGGATTTTTTACTTTGCTTAAACTACTATCAACAATCTATTGTATTGTTCTTATATCCATCCTTCAAATGTCCACTTACTCTCTAATTACAATTGCTCACCAATATGTGCTCATCCACTTTTTCTCTATCTTTATGCAATAATAACTGACTAATTTCTCTATATTATTTCTTCTTATAATTTGAGTTGCATACATAGCGTGCACCCTGGGCTAGTTATGGATTAACAAATATCCATGTTTTACAAAATAAGAGACAGAAATCTTTTGATTTCGTGACGAAAAATGTTGATCCAATTTGATAAATCACGTCTCTCCTTGCCAGTTTCGAAATTTTATTATTTCCATAACCTGTGGTATTCTCTGCAAAAAGGTAATTGGCTTAGATATCTATTATGTACGTGGCTCGCAATCAGTGGATATATATATGGGGTATATAAATGTATAGAAACGCATGCCATTATGTGAGATTTTTAGCCTTTGAGATTCATATTCTTCTTCATAATCTCAATTTGTATGTTTTATTTGTGTATTTGTTTCATACATTTAAATATTATTGTCATTATTATAGTCATATAAAAGAATTTATATATATTTATTTCTAATAAAATTATGATTAAATTAAAGAATGACTAAATAATAAAATAAACGAAGAATATTATTAGTTTGTTTTTATATTTGTTGGAATTGTAAATTTAGTAGCCACCAAAGTGACCTAAATTTATAAAATTTAAAAATATAGAACTACGTAAAAATTTGTTAAAAAATGTAACATTTTAAGTTAATAATTGTGGCGTTGGGATTTTGGAGTTTTGAAAATAGTCAAAAATAAAGAAATTTAAAGATATTTTGGAAACTATTTTAACATATTGAAAGCCAAATTTTGAAAATTCTTTTTTGTTGAAAATAGAGTCGCCACTTGGTTTTTGAGAAAAACTAAGAAAAACAAAAATGAATACTGATCTTTTAAAACGTTAATCAGAGAAAGAGGGTTCGGGGGCTAAGGTACGAATCGGGAAAGGTGTTAGGTACCCTGTTCGCCCAACCATAAGGTTGGCATCTACTAATCATCATTGGTTCTTTGATAAGATTTCTCAAATACATACAAATAAAGAAAGTTGAGGCAAAGAGAGAACATCCAAAATCAAATATAAAAAATAAATAACATACGTGTATAGAACACCAAATAAAATAAATATTAAAAGAAAAATTCTAAATCCTACGGCATGCAATTTCTAACTAAAGTATACATGAAACATTCCCACATGTAATATTATTTAAACAATCTAAACTAGTATAGTTTAAATGGAGGAACAAAAATATGCTATAAATTGTTAAATCATCTAAATATGAATTGCTACAAAATAAACTAAATTATTTTAAACAAAATTTTAAAGAAAGTAACTACAACATGCATATTATTGAAACAAACTAGATTAGCATTAATATGATGAACATAAAAGAAGTGCTAAGTGTCAAATAAAATATGCATAAAATCCTATATTAAAAAGAATATTTACTAAGAAAGAAATTAAACATGGAAGAGAACTTAAAGATTTAAAGAATATAGAATTTACAAAGAGGATTTATGCTAAAAAGAAGAAGTTAGGAAAATACTTATTAAACTAATAAAAAAAAACCTAACTATTCATATTTTGTGTTTAAAAAAAAAAGAGGCAAAAGAAAATAAATGGAGAAGTAAATAAAAGAGAAAAAAATTATACTTAAAGATGAAATGTAGGTTAAAAGACTTTTTATGATTTTTTGGGTTTAGTGAAATGAGAGAAAAAGAAAGATAAAATAAATGCTAGGAAAGGAATTACACTAATATTGAAAGAAAAAAAAATTAAAAAAATAAAATACTAGAAGAAAATAGAAATTAATGCTAGTGAAGGGATTTTAAACTAACATTAAAAGGAAAGAAAAAAAAATATAATAGAATATTAAAAGAAAATAAAGTTACATTATAAGTAAAAGAAAAGTAAAAACATATTAGCATCAAAGTAAAGATTAACTAATATTAAAAGAAAAAAAGATACTAAAGGGAACATTAAAGTTAAGAAAATAAAATACTAGAAAAAGAAAATTACACTAATATTGAAAGAAAAAGAAAAGAAATGAAAAATGAAAGCTAAAAATAAAATGGAGTATTAAGTTAACGTTACATGAAAAGAAAAGAAAATGAAATAGAATGTTAGAATATTAACATAAAAGGAGAAGAAAAGAAAAGAAATGAAATATTAGAATTAAATGAGTGTAATATTGATGATTATAACTATTTTTTTTATGTAAGTGCCTTGATTATAACAATAACGACATCGTTAATCGTATTGTTAAATTATATTACCACTACTTAATGATTTAATAAGCTTAAATGTAGGTAAGCAAATAAACATAGTAAGTAAACTAAATAAGCTAAAACATGAATTCAAACATAAATAAAGCAATTATAAGTATTGCAAAAATATAATAAAGAAGAAATAATCAAATTAACCCGGTCACTTCAAAGAGGTAGAAAATGAGTTAGAAAGATCAGGGATCCAAGCAAAATACCTAGATCGCTAAAGAATCCTCGAGTCGGAGAATGGTGCCAACGATCCAATTCTTAAGATCCAAGTTAGGGTTTCAATGTAGGCGTCGGAGGTTTGGCTCTCGGTACTTCGACAGGGTTTCGGCGTCAGGGCTCGAGATTGCTCGGCGACTCGGCAGAGCTTCTTTCACTAAACTTTCCTCTAATTTTTTGTCTCGAAAATGTACCAGGGAGTACGGTATTTATAGAATTCTTCAACCAATGAGATGTTGGCACGTTTTAGGACACGTCAGGGTTTTTGGAGTTGGCGGCCGCCAGGTATGAACATGGCGGTCGTCACATCAAAAGAAGCTTCCAGAAGGTTCTACTGGCGGTCGCCATAATGGAGTTGGCGGTCGCCACTATGCAAGTTGGCGGCCGCCATGTTGGAGTTGGAGGCCGACATGTTGGAGTTGGCGGTTCAAGGTGATTTCACTAGTTTGAAGGTTTTGATTATTGGGTTCAAATACCAAACTTGGATCACCTTTCAAGAATTGAATCGAGGCACCATTTCAATCGTTTTTATCATCGGATTCACCTAAGATTGAGCGGGGTCAAATTAGGGTGTCTACAATAATATTTCGCATAAAATGTGTACAAGAATTTTACAAGGATATAACACTAAAACTCACACTTGACACTCGACACTCTCTCACCATAGAGAGACCCGTGGAACACTCCCCCGAGTGCCCACCCCCACTCTCACGCTAGAGAGTTACTTGAAGCCACTCTAGTGCTCTCTTCTTTGGAGCACTCCCAGTGTTCACCTCTCGAATGAGGCCCTTACCCTTCATATAGCCATTCACCTTCTCAATGGACAACTAAGATCAACTCGTTCCAATGGTTATTATTTACCTTACATAACATTCCCCAGAGTTTGCTAACCTTCTCTAGCCTTCTAAAATGCTCCATACTCCTTCAAGGCATGGTGGAGTCTTCCACACCCCTCCAGGGCCTTCCAAGGTCTTCTAAGATACTCTCGAAACATTCTAGAACCCTTCAAAATTCTTTAGACTCTTCAAGGCTCTTTCGCGCTCTAGATCCTTCTAGCGTCCTCTAGAACCTTCTACGAGCCTCCGTCGCCTTGATTTGCCCTTCTTTAGGCTTCTAGCGCCTTGGCGATTCTCGGGCTGTGACAACAGATTATGAAACATAGCACAAACTATAACAATAGTTCTGACTACTTGCCATGACACAGACAATATCATTACCACAATATGGGTCGTGAAGACAGCATAGACTGTAACGTAGTTTTGACTACCTATATATGATAACATAGCAAAAACTGAACAAAGCCAAAACATATAGCACATACTATATTGACATAGATTCCTCAAAGAATTAAAAGACTGTTCTAGAGACAATGAAGACAATGACAGTACAATTCTACACGAAACGTTGGGAGACATGTAACTTGGTGGCTAAGGAAAGGAATTGTTAGACCATACGGACCCACCTACTCGAGTGACCTTCGAATCACTCGACCCGAGTGGGTCAGGTACTTGTCCTGAACGGGTCGAGTACCCACGAGCCCTTGTTGGCCGACCTAGTTGAATTGGAGTTGAACACTAATTAATAGATTTTCGGGATAAAATTCTTTAATTTTCCAAGATCACATTTCATAATTTGATCATACCTTTTAGGGAGACCTATCATAATCCTAGCAGAACTCCTCTGAGGGTTATAAATAGGAGGGATGGTGATGCTCCTAGGGGCATCAAATTTTTAGAGTCGATACGCTGTTTATACTGTCAATACTCCACACTCAATTAGTCTTCTTCTTCACCCAACTTAATCTCTCCATGTTTTGTGTTTTTTGGCTACTTTACATATTTTACCTCTCCATAATTGTTTATTTACTCATTCATTCTAAAAGATTCCTATATTATCAACTCGGAAACTAAAGGAAAACGAAAAATTCGTCTATATGGAAAGCCGTCTCAAAACTGATGTGATAGCTACTGATACTTGTCGCCTAGTTTTAGAGTTGAGTCATAAGATAGATCTAGAAGATATATTTTATGTTTTTTTAATTTCTAAAAATTTGATTTATTTATCTAGATTAGATTGTTCTAGATATCCAATTTTATTTAATTGTGAAAAACTCAACTTAATGTTTAATTCAATAAAAGTTGGTGTTAATAATTTATATGATAAATTATATCAAATTACTTTAAATTATGGGTAATTGCCAAATAAAAAATTTCACTCTTATCATATTTTTGATCAAATTAATAGAGTTCACGTGAAAATTATTGCACTAAGAAAAGATGGTATATATAAAAGAGTATTAATTGTTAAAAATTTATTTTTTATGGTCCCAAAACCCAACCACCCACGATAAAGATGCAAGTGGTATCTGTGAAGTAATTATTAGGTGATCTCAAATTTCGGGATTTTGAATCATCACATTTAAGCATTTATATATATAGGGGCCATACTTTTTAGCCCTTCGTTTGTCAACTTAGTTTTAAATTAAATTTTTTAGTTAAATTTATTTTAAATTAAATAAATAAAAAATTTATTTAGTTAATTGAATGGATAACTTTAAATCAAAAGATGACAAATCAAAAAATTTGACTTAGCTTTTATTTGGTTTCACTTGAAAGCTGCTTTTTTTAATTACAAAAAGACCAGCTTTTAAGTTACACTGTTTGGCATATTAAAAAATCCTATAACTTTTTTTTACTTCTTATTTCAAGAAAAAAGCTTATACATATCCAAACATTTGAACTTTTTAAAAATAAAATGACTATAATAGTCTCAATTAAAAAAGTTAACTCTGCTCACAAAAATAAAAAATCGTGCCAATATCACAAATACTACAATTTAAAAGAAAAAATAGAACATAAAAAGCAAAAAATGCAATAAAAAAACTACTATAAAAAATTATCCCAAACAATCTATCTCTTTTCCTTTCTTTTTTTTTCTAATAAAACTTTTCTAAAAAAGTTGAACCTCTTCAAAATCAAGCTTTTAAGACATCCTAAACAAGATCTTAAATTAGTTTTAAGCCAAAAAAATTTTTAGTCAAAAAAATATTATTATAATGTTTTAAGTTTTTTTTACATAATTTTATATTCAATATGCGTCTTGTTTGATAGATTTTAACAAGTAAATTTTAAAAATATAATTTTTATAAAAAATATAAATTTGTATAATAAAAATTATGATATTTTTGAAAAAATATATAAAATTATTTTATGTATAAAAAACAAGAAAGTTGAAAGATTAAAAAACTATAAGAGTTTTCAAACAATATTTTTTGACTTTCTAACTTTTAAGTTGAAGCAAGGCGGCTCAAGTGATTAAGAGACCTTTGACCTGCTCATCAAATAGAGTTCTAATCTTGGCTTTCACATTTCCCGATAAAAAAAAAACTTTTCAGTTGAAAAGTAAAAAAACTAAGCTTTAAACCTTTTGTCAAACAAAATCTTTAGTAATAGAATCAATAAATAAATGTATATAAATATATATATTAACTTATAATATAAGAGCATCTCGAATTATACTCCTTATAATTTATCTAATTGACTCTCTAAAATAGCTAAAAAATTATTTTAAAA
>JAULJZ010130255.1:0-10932 GCA_032270985.1 Heliamphora pulchella | reverse complement strand
GAGGAAGATGGAGTCAGGGCCCCGAGACTCGTGCACTTTGATAATTGTCTTTAGATTTTCGTTTCGGTGCTAGAATTATTATTCCGTTTTGGAAGAATGTAAGACTTGTAATCGTATTTCTATTGAAAGTTTATGAATTTTTTTCTTTAAGATTATTAGTATTTGTGTTTTGGAAAAAAAAATTGGTCTGATTTTTCTTTCTAAAAGAAAATAAATTAAAATCACAAATATTGACGTTTTCAAAATTTGGGGCGTCACATTTTCTCTCATTCTTTTATCTCCCCCCCTCTCTTTGAACTCTTTTGGGAACCCTAGAGCTCTCATTGGAGCACCTTAGGGCTTTCCTTGCCCCTTTTGGTGGTAATTCCTTACTTCCATCTTGGTGGGATACCCGTTGGAGGTTGGGCTTAGTGTTAGAGGCTTCCTTCTCGCCTTTCAGGTAGAGATCTTTGTGGCTGGAGTTTGATAGGGTGGTTTTCTTGTGGATCTATCATCAAAGAGGTAAGATTTATGACTATTTATGAAGATTCATTTGATATGTGATATATATGTTAGTTTATACATGAAAATATGATAAATCTATATTTTGAAAACCCTAAGTTGTGATTCGGGATTAAAGCATGTTGAATCTTGTGATTTTGGATAACTTGTGGTGTTTTGATCTTGGTAATATCATGTGAGAATCTTTAAATTGTATTTTAAAAAGTTAGGGTTTGGCAGTTATCAAAATCATGGAGATTTGGGGGATTTTTGGTCGTTGGACCTGAATGGTAAAATTGGTTAAATTTTTGACAATTTGGGACTTGGATTACCTTATTTTGTTATATAAATACCATGAGCCTTGGGAAATTTGAATAAATTTCATGAATTGGGGGAAAGTGAACGATGGCATGTGATATGGAATTTGAACATACCTCTGCATGTTAATTCAAGTTTGAATTTGATAAAAATAATTGAATGATTGATTATGGAACCTTTAATGGTGATGGGTTTGGACAGAGAAATTGGGTTGACGGTTGGACTTGCGTCGGTTTAATTGTAAATGATTTAATTAAAGTACCGTGTGAATGGAATAGATGATTAAGTGTGGGCACGAGTTGTTCCTCAATGAAAGACTGAAAACTTGCTCAATGTAAGGTTGGCCTTTCTTTCGGGTTAATATCTGTAAAAGCATGTTCTTGGGCGGCCCACCCATCGATATTTCCGAGAGAAACTGAAAATGTGTGCTTTCTGTGTCGGGCTATAAAATGGGTATTTATCCATTAGCCCTTGTGTGGCTCGGTGGCGATAAATACGCTTAGGTTTATAGGCGCTGTCCAAGCCTTGGCACTTAATTAAATCAATGAATGAAACCGGGTTGATAAGTTATATAATATGAATGATGAATGGAAGATTTTAGAAAAAAAACCTTGAAAATGGTGGTTTGTGGAAATGTAAGGAAATGGATTGAAATGGGGACTCATTGGAACTGTGTTGGGTTTGTGTTGGCAGGGCTAACAGGTTAATGAAATGCGTGCGTTGGTTTTGGGTACGAAAAGAAAACCGGTTATGTGAATGAGAATTTACTAAAAAAATGGATTTGATTATGAGTTTAAATGTGTTGTGCATTCACATGACCACCCTTGCATATCATGCATTTTTTTATATGTAGTCTCTTTCCTACGAGTCTCGGCACATGTCGTTTTCCAACATTTCAGGTGGTAACGGAAAGAAGGCAATGGAGTGAGGAGCATGATCTTAGAGCTCTTTTCTGTGTAGTTTTGGACAAGATTACATATTCATGATAGATTATTTTGAGAATTGAATTGTATATGTAATTCTTGTTTTGAGTATTTAGATTAATGTATTTTGGGTTAGGATACCCTCCTTGTAAGGCCATAAGGCCATATGTTTATGATTTGTATGCATGTGAGTGCGTTGGGCTCGTTGATGGATTGAATTCCTTAGTTTTTGAATGATGTATCAAAATCTTGAAGTTTGATTCCGGGTTTGTGGGTCAAAAAGGGGTTATTTTATTTTCAAATATATGTTTTACTTCTCAAGTTTTTCTATCTAAAACTATGTTCCAAGGATGGAAAAAAGGGTAACTTTTCAACACTTAGCTAAATTTTTAGATTTTTGGGCAATGAGCTCTCGGGTACCTCACTGCTCGAGCGGACTCTACTGGGAGGTATTTTGTTAATTTCTGATTTTAAGAATGGGGTCTTTATGAAAATATTTTCGGGTGATCCGTTGGGGTATAAATGAGTTGATTTTTTTTTAGTTTGGTTTTCTTTGTCGAGTATTTATCTTAAAGCGAATTTTGGTTTTTATTAAATTACTCAGGTTTTTATTATGTCAAAATTGGGACGTTGCACCCGAGGTCCTAGGGTCCTAGGAGTCTTGCGGGTCCCAAGGGTCTGTGGTCCTAGGGTTCGGGGTTTGGGGTCCTAGGGTGCTAGGTCCCCGGAGACTCAAGGGTTCGATGTCTCGAGATCTCGATGTCCCGAGGTCCCAGTAATTTGGCGTTCTGGGGGTTCAGAGTGCTAGGGTTCATGGGTCCGGGGATCACTGCCACCACCGCCTTCATTGCCACCAATTCTAATATTACCACAGTCACTAGTACCATTATTTTTAAAGTCACAACCAAATACATAAAAAATATTTTTTGAATTTTTTTTTAAAAAAAAAAATTTTCCATTGAAATTTTTTTTCTAATAAAAATGTTTTTCGTTGAAACAAACGGAGTCTAAAAGCCAAATAATAGTGTATTTGCGGCACTCTAGACAAACCTGCATCGAGCTTTTTAGGTCATGCTTAGAGTGTTGGAGTAGATTAGTATGGATTAGATGTTCTAAGATTAATAGTCTTAAGATACCAAATCTTTCAGATTAAATGTTTCAATATTAGTCTAGTATTTTGTTTGTTTACTGTATAGGATAACTATTTATCATGTGCAGCTTACGCTCCATTCGTTTCAATGTAAAATAATTTTTGATAAAATATTTTATCTATTTTTTACTGTTCGGTTAATAAAAAATAAGTAAAATAATTTTTTCATGTAAAATATTTTACATCATAAGATGAAATTATTTTTTTAAAAATAAATTAATAAGTACTGTTTTTCATTTTTTGAAAAGTCGTGTTTTGAGTTTGATTCTTTTCATATTTTTAATTTTTTTTGTGTCAATTTCTAAAAGGGAGATGCATAAGCCAGCGCAGTTGAGACAACTGTTCAGAATAGCTCCTTTTAAGATTATTTTATGTGGCTTTTTTTCTTGTCTTTAGTGAAATTTTTTATGTTAGTTTAAATAATGATACTTTTAAATCTTTTTTGTTACGAAAAACTAAAACAGTAAAAAATGACAAAAAATAAAAAGAAAAGAGTGAGCTTTCTTATGTTAGTTCAAGTAATGATACTTTATTAGATTTCTCTTGTGATGAGAAACCAAAAAAAGTAAAAAAATGACAAAAAATTAAAAAAGTTTCATATAAGATGGAAAAAGCCTTCAAAGTCACATTAAGGCTTTTTTTTTTGTCTTTAGTGAATTTTTCTCAATTCTAGCCAAAAAATGCTATAGTTTAGATTTGCTTTATTATAATGAATCGAAAAGGTAAAAAACTTAGACTAAAAAAATATAAAAAATTTAGAAAAAATGAAAAGGTCAATTACCGAACCATACAAACATGTTGGTTTACAGTTGACAAAATTTACGAAAATAATAGATTAAATATACTAAATAAATAAAGGGTAAATTATGATAACATCCATGAGGTTTGAGTCAAATATAGTCAACCTTACACGTTTGGGTAATGTTAGAACAGGGCAACCCAAGGGGGGGTGAATTGGGTCTTTTTAAAAAATAAATAACAACTAAAAAAACCTTTTTCAAAAATCTTTTTAATTTTACAATTAATTAAAGCAAATTAAGTAAATATTAGAGCAATGCAAATATTAAAAGATGAGGGATAGAGAGATAGAACCGGACGCCAAGAATTTATAGTGGTTTGGCTTTATCTTAGGCTACGTCCACTCCTCAAGTTTTCCCTTGAGTATTTTCACTATATAGAATACTTCACGGTCGTATTCCAAGCATTTACAATCTTCAAGACATAGATATTCTGAGGGGTCAACACAATTTTACACTCTACCTTACCAACATCATGGTGTCGACACATTTGGATCTGGTGTCGAATCGTTTGAAACTTTAGCATCCAGAGGAACCACTTTGCGTCGACTCAACTTGCTCTTGGTGTCAACACTAACTTATGTAGGAAGCCTCGGTTCTTTTGTGTCGACTCATCTTCAATTGGTGTTGACTCAAATGTACTTCAGAATCCAAGAGGAGGCGCTTTGTGTCGACTCATGTCTTCTTTGGTGTCGATACTAAATTTTGCAGGCAGTCTCTGCACTTTGGTGTCGACTCATCCTTAGTTGGTGTCGACACCTCAAAATTTGCAGGTGGCCTCGGATGTTTTGTGCCGACACAATTTTCATTTGTGTCGACCCAAACTTCCGGATACCAAAAGTGAGGATCACTTTTATGTGGACACAAAATTGATTTGTGCTGACTCTTTTTGAGTCATTAAGAGCCATGGCCCTTTTGTGTCGACACAAACCTTGTTTGAAGGTTTGTGTCGACACTACCTTTGATATCTGAAACATGGCTTTATGAAATTGTTAGGGTATCGAACCATTTGATCAATAGATGCTGACATACTTGATGTGCTTCAAGTATACTTTGCCTTAAAACTTTTTGACTTAATTTTTAATCAAGATCAATACAAAATATTCTTTTTAAAGAATGCTTAAGTGTTTGAACCTTTTTGAGATATAAGTCATTTCTTTGGTTAAAGTGTCAACTCAAATGTTCAAAATGTGTTAACACTTACATTTTTGAAAATATAAAATATTATTCGTTTTAAATTCATTTATTCTTAGAAAATGAACTATGAAAATCATCAAAATCAAAATAAAAAATCCTTCGGCTAACAATTTCTAATTTTTTGATGATTACAACCATATTAACATTTTCTAGAAAATATTCAAAAATAATTTTTCAACAAGGGCTCTCCCTTATCGATATGCCTTAAACACTATATGCAATTTAAAATGGCTAAGCATTCAAGATTTAGAAGGCATATAAATTTGATAGGATTTAAAATAAATGATCAAAAAACATTCTGAATTTATTAAGAATTTGTGCGAAATAGTGAATATGTGCAAAGTGATTTATCTTATCCAATCACATACTCAAATATTCATAGCCAAACCATTAACCAAAATATGCATAGACAAATATATCAACATAGATCATTCATTCATAGAAAATTATTCAACCATTTAAATCAGTTAAACCATTCAACCTATAAACAATGTATGTTAAATATCCAAACCATTTATCAAACAATTAACCAAAAGAAATGTATGTTAAAAAAAATTATTACAACTTCACCTTCAAAAACGTAAAAATAGATAGTTTTTTGAACTTCAACTTCTTCTCTGACACTCCCCTTCAACCACTCACCTATTCTTTCTCTCCCCTTTTCTTTTTCCCCTTTTGTAATCTTAAAAAATTGGGGCTATTGGTCGTCCATGAATCGCTTGAATTTCTGTTTCTTCTTGGCTTTCTCTTTGCTTGTGGAGGCCTGTTCTTTTGCTCCGCGTGAGCGTTCATCCTTTGCTTCAGCCGCAGCTATGGCTTCGTAGCGTGCAGCCAATGCAAAGTTAGCTTCCCTTTTAAGTTTGGCGGCCTTTTCATCTTTTGTCTCTTTGGGCTTGAACTATTTGGCGCAAGCTTCTTGAATCCATTTGAGATGTTCTTCCCCCTTCTGGGAGTTGGCATGCACCGCAGTGACAATACCTTGGTCATACTCCTTGCGCACTTGATGAAGGATGGCCTTGTTGCAATTGACAACAGATGCAATGTTCTCATCAATTGTTTTGTAGATGGCTCTCCCTGCATCAGTGGCATTTTCCACATCTCTACGAAGGCTCTGATTGGTCTTATCAAGATGTTTGACTTTCTCAGAAAGGGTGGAGACAGTGTGGTTGAGATCAAAGAAATCCTGATTAACTTTTGCTTGAAAAAGAGTGACTTTGGAAGACAGAGAGTTGATTAAATAAACAACCTCTGAGAGGTCAACATGAACTGGAGCAGAGGAGGATGATGCATGAGCAGCAGGGGGAACAAAAGTGAAAGTGGGAGGAGGAGGAACAGAATGTGATGGACCAGGGGTGTTAACGGGTGGAATGGGTGGAGAATCAAGGTCAATGGGAATAGAAGAAATGTTTTGAGGAGTAGAGGGAGGAGTTATGACAGATGTAGGAGTACGACGAGTGGTAGTCTATACACCATCAACATGTGCAATCTGCATGTGTTTAAAGGAGGAGCTACCATACAGATCGTGCTTAGAAAAGGCAACAGCTTTTTTCTCAGAAAGATCAATGCCAAAATGGCGAAAGACTCGTGTAAGATACATCCCATGAGGGAGTGAGGAGTTAGACTTGCTGTGTCAGTGGAGCATGTGAGAGATGAATAGAAATCCTAAGTCTAGGTTTTTCTGCTCAAGGATGCACCACATGATGAAAATAGGCATATATGAAACATCACCAAATTTTCCCAACTGGGGTAGAAAAATATGGTTGACCATGTGATGTAGGATGCGCATTTCTGGTTTCAAAGATTTTCCTCTAAGGGCTTGGAGGGGTCGATGTCCTCATTCTCAAAAATATTTTTGACAGATTCAGAAAACGAAAAGCCTTCAACCTCAATAGGTTTCTGGCTGTAATAAACACAAATATTCCCTTTGGGGATGCCAAGGATTTCGTTTAAGGATGAGGGGGTCAAAACAATAACTTTACCATTCATCCAAGTGGTGATGGTAGTGGTCGGAACCAAAGATATGTGAAAGTGTGCATAAAAGGATTTGACAAGTGTGGGATAGTGACGTTCTTTGATCTGAAGTAGCCTTTCCCACCCAAGGCTAGAAAAGAGATATCTGAATCTCATTTCTATAGAATCGAAAAATAAAAAGTCTGGATCGATCGGGATAAATTTTACGATTTGCAAAAGAAGAGAAATAAAGTTGACGAGTTTTTGGGGATTGGAAAGAGATTACCTTGGAGTGGGCTACATTCTCTGTAGTCGCCATCGTTGCCGTCGTCGTTTTGGTCGTCTTCTTCCGTTTTGATGTTCTAGAGCTCGAAGATGATCCTTCTCCGGTCCTCTTTGCTCCTTTGCCCATCGTTTTTGGCGGCATTTTGAAGGATTTGGATTTGGATTTGGGAAGGAGATGAAGAGTCGACACAGGGTTTGAAGAAGAAATTGCGTGGGAGACGAATAGTTTTTATAGAGAGAGAGCGGGAACGGTGTGACTATTCGTGGGACCAATATGTCTATATATAGACTTAACAATTTGTGTCGACACAAATTTCATTTGGTGTCAACACTTTTCGTATCGAGTGTGGGTATCGAAACATGGAATTGGTGTCGACACATTTTCAGCAGGTGTCGACACATTCGGCTATTTGGGTCGACCCAGTATATCTTGGTGTCGACACAAATTTTTCGAGAGCTAGGGAACCAAAAGGTGTCGACACCGAATAGAAAGGGGTCGACACATTTCTTCGCAGTGCCTCTTCTATACAGTTTTGTGTCAGCACTACACACATTTGTGTTGACACTTTTTCAAGTGGTGTCGACACATTTTCACATTCAAGAGAGAATATCAAATGCTTTGAAATGCAATAATAAGACATGGTTAGTATGGCATATAAATCATGAATTAGGAGCACAAAGCATACCAATTTATCTTCTTATATAGCATATTCTTTCTTCATTTAAGAGTTTTGTGAAAATATCCACTAACTGGTAATTTGTGCCTATAAATTCGTGCTCAATGTTTCCTTTTTGCACATGATCTCTTATAAAGTGATGTCTAATCTCTATGTGCTTGGTTCTTAAGTGTTGTATAGGGTTCTTGAATACATTAATTGCACTTGTATTATCACATTTAATGGAAATATGATCTAAGTGAAAACTATAGTCCTCTAATTGTTGTTTCATCCATAGAACTTGTGCACAATAGCTTTTAGCTGCAATGTACTCAACCTCGGCTATAGACAAAGCCACTGAGTTTTGCTTCTTGCTAAACCAAGAGATTAGTGAGTGTCCTAGGAATTGACAAGTACCACTTGTGCTTTTCCAATCTACTTTACATCCAGCAAAATCAGCATCCGAATAGCTAAATAACTCAAAGGCTATTCCTCTAGGATAGAATAATCTTAGATTTTGTGTTCCTAAAAGGTATTTAAGGATTCGCTTAACTACGGTCACATGTGATTCTTTATGATTAGATTGAAATCTAGTATACATGCAAACATTAAACATAATATCCGGTCTACTAGTAGTTAAATACAAGAGATATCCAATCGTACCTCTATAACGCTTTTCATCCACTACTATGCCATCTTCATCTTTGTCTAGCTTTGTTGTAGGACACATTGGAGTTCCCATGGGTTTCGCCTTTAGCATATTGAACCTCTTCAATATGTTCCTCATGTACTTAGCTTGATTGATGTAGATTCCTTCTTGAGTTTGTTTGATTTGAAGTCCGAGAAAATAGTTGAGCTCACCTATCATGCTCATCTCGAATTCTCCCTGCATACACTTAGCAAAGTTTTTGCAAAGAGATTTGTTAGTTGCACTAAAAATTATATATTTTACATAAATTTGTACAACTAGCATATCTTTTCCTTAAGACTTGATGAAAAGCGTGGTATCTATTTTTTCTCTAGAAAACTCAATTTCAATCAAGAATTTGCTAAGCCTTTCATACCATGCTCTAGGTGCTTGCTTTAAACCATAGAGAGCTTTGGTAAGTTTGTAAACATGATTTGGAAAATCTAGACTTTTAAAGCTAGGAGGTTGTTTCACAAAAATTTCCTCTGAGATAAAACCATTTAAAAAGGCACTTTTGACATCCATTGATAGAGTTTAAAATTTTTAAAACAAGCAAAAGCAAGTAACATCCTAATGGCTTCAAGCCTAACCACAGGAGCAAAAGTCTCATCAAAATCAATGCTTTCTTCTTAATTGTAACCTTGGGCTACCAATCGAGTTTTATTCATAAGAACTATTTTATTTTCATCCATTTTATTTTTAAAAACCCATTTTGTACCGATGATGGAATGTTCTTTAGGTCTTGGGACTAAAGTCTAAACTTTGTTTCTTTCAAATTAATTTAGCTCTTCTTGCATAGCCAAGATCCAAAATTCATCGTTTTCGGCTTCCTCAAAAATGTTTTGGTTCAGTCTGGAAAAGGAATGCTAAATTATCGCAAACATTATGTAGAGAGGAACGAGTTTTGATGCCTTGCAATGGATCACCAATGATTAAATCTTTCGGGTAACCATGAGTATACCTCCACTCTTTAGGTAGGTCTAAATTTTTTAGATTTTCAGATTCTACTATTTGTTGGACTGTGTTTTGTTGTGAATTTGAAGCTTCCTCTTGATTTGATTCTTCTTTTTCCTTGATAAAGATATCTTCCGTACCTTTTTCTATGTCTGAAAGGTTATCTTCACAGAATTCTTTTGAAGAACCAAGGTTATCTTCATCAAAAACAACATATATAGATTCTTCAACAGTTAGGGTCCTTTTATTGAATACTCTATACGCTTTATTAGATATAGAATATCCTAGAAAAATACCTTCATCAGATTTTGTGTCGAACTTGCCCAAAATTTCTTTGTTGTTGTTTAAAACAAAATATTTACACCCAAAAGCGCAAAAATAACTGATATTAGGTTTTCTTCCATTCCATAGCTCATATGGGGTTTTCTTGAGAAAAACTCTTATCATAACTCTGTTTATGATAAAATAAGCGGTATTTACAACCTCAGCCCAAAAGTATCGTGGTAGATTATTTTCACAAAGCATGGTCTTAACCATTTCTTTCAATGTCCCATTCTTCCTCTCAACAACTCCATTTTGTAGATGGGTTCTAGGAGCAGAGAAATTATGATTAATACCATTTTCATCACAAAACTTTTCAAAATCTTTGTTTTCAAATTTTCTACCATGATCACTTCGGATACTTCTGATTTGAAATCTTTTTTATTTTGCACTCTCCGAGACAATTTTGTAAAAGAGTCAAAGGTTTCATCCTTATGAGCTAAGAATAGCACCCAAGTGTATCTAGTTAAGTCATCAATAATAACAAAGGCATATCTCTTGCCTCCAAGGCTTAAAGTTCTTATTGGATCAAACAAATCCATCTGCAATAGTTGTAATGGCCTAGAGGTTGAAATATCATTTTTAGAATAAAAAAAACTTCTAATTTGTTTGCTTTGTTGGCATGCATCACACACTTTGTCTTTTTCAAATTTGATTTGGGGTAACCCAATCACTAATTTATTTTTCAAAAGTTTGAAAATCAAGTTCATGTGTGCATGTCCAAGTCTTCTATGCCATAATCAACTATTGTCACTCAAGGCGGCTAAGCACTGTTGGAGGCAATACTGCCAAGATCATTATTTTTGTAAAACGATTTTTGGTTTAAAAATTAACTGGACGGGCAAAAGCCGAAACGGGCTCCAGATAAAAATTTTGACATCGAACGATCAAAAATAAACCCTTGTAACCAAAGTTAATTTAGAAGAATACCTTTTGTCGATCTAATCTTTAACTACAACTTGATTCCGAGTTGAAGCTCTAGTCAGATCTTCTACTGTATTCCCTTACGCGATCATCGAACGTAGTGTGGGCTACGATCCTCTGAGAACTCGTACCGACAGAACCCCGATATATTTAAGTCTTGAAAGAAAAAAATAATATCATAATAATATATGAGATATCTGAACTATCAATTTTATCAATCTCAAACTGGTTCAGCCTACCCGCGTATATATAGGGCTACAGTAGGGACCTGGGGAGTAATTATGAGTAA
>JAULJZ010130244.1:0-10933 GCA_032270985.1 Heliamphora pulchella | reverse complement strand
TAAATTTATTTGTATATACCTAAGATGGGTGCTTCCTTTTCAAATAATATGCATACTAATGGATTTAATCTTGTGTTCAGGCGTGATGACATTACCTAATGATATAAGAATTATGAAAATTTGCATGTTGAAATAATGATGCATGATGTATGAAATATGAAAGACATTTTGAAATACTCAAACGAAGTGTGGTTTTACAATAAAGAACAAATTGTGAAATATGAACCAACATGTGAAAATTTGAAATGTGAAATGTGCATAATGAGGGGCTGCGGTCCTACGGTGAAAGCCCGCGAAGGTTCTTGCATAATGAGGAGCTGTAGTCCTGCGGTGAAAGCCCGCGAAGCTTTATATATTCAAACATTAAATGTGAAAACTAAACACTTGATTTCAATGAACCTATGGATTGATGTGAATTAAGTTGCCTGGCGGGTCCGTGGTGAAAGACCTGAAACTTGCGCAAGATGAGGACCACATGCCCACGGGTTAGTCCCCAAAATGTGGTATTGTGTTGTGGTGAGTTATAGAGCTATCTATTACCCAATGGCTTCACGTAGCCTATTGGGAGAATAGAGAGGGATTTTTATAAGCTACGCCCGACGCCGGTTCATTGTTATGATATGATTTTGTGATAAATTGGGTAATGAAGATGTGATTTGGTTTATGTGAAAAATCGGGTGATGAGAATAAATGTGAAAGAAAGGAATATTTGGAAAAAGATTCGTTGAATGAATAACTTGGCGTGCGTAGAAATAAATAATGGATTTATGGAATTTGTATTATTATTCTGGTTGCACCCATCACACCTCACAAATCATGCTTAGCATAGAGTTAGCCTTTATCCTACGAGCTTCGGCTCATGTTGTCTACTAGAACCATTTCAGGTTTCGAAGATCCGGGCCGATACCACGGCAGAGAATGCATGTGGGGAAAGGGCTGTGAAGAAGAGTTAATATTCCTTGTATTTAAAATGTAATTGTACAAAAAGTGATGTGGATAATTGTAATAATATAAGTGCTGTAAATGAACGCTTGGAAGTTGAATATTTTGTTTAGCCTTTGTGGCTCATATGTAAATCGTTAGAATAAAATGTTTTATTTATGATTGCTTAAAGGAAATAAAGAGACGTGATTGAGAAAGTTCATTGTTGATGGCTTTCGTGTGGGATAATTTGGGTTGTATCCATGGGTTTCTGGGGTTTGGGACGTTACAAGATAAGTGCAATACTAGGCTTGTTATCAAACGATACAGACAAAAAGAAGGCCTAGATTACTTTGATACTTATTCTCCTGTTTACAGGATAATCTCAATTCTCATGATAACTGCTATTGCGACCTTACAAAATCTAGCGATACATTAGATGGATGTAAAAATAGCTTTTCTAAATGGAGATTTAGATGAAGAAATCTACATGGAACAACCTGAGAATTTTTTTGGGCCTAAAGGAAAAGTCTGTAGTCTAGTTAGATCTTTGTACGGTTTAAAGCAAGCTCCTAACCAATGGCATGAGAAGTTTGACAATGTAGTATTGTCTCGTGGATTTCGAATCAACGAATGTGACAAATGTGTATATGTCAAAGACACTAGCGAAGATTATGTCATTTTGTGTCTCTACGTTGATGACATGCTTATTGTGAAAGTAACGATAAGGTTATCCAGTTTACTAAAGATATGTTGAATTCAATGATTGACATGAAGGATATGGGTCTCGCTAATGTGATTATGGGTATCCAAATCATCAGAACATTGGATGGCCTTACGTTGTCTCAAACTCACTATATTGACAAGATTCTGAGAAAATTTAATAATTCTGACACTAAAGTCACCAGGACCCCAGTGGACTTGAGGGGGGGGAGGAATGTCTCCTAATTGGAATGTTCTTAGGTCATCGGGAGTCTATTGTACTTGATGAGCTGTACAAGGCCTGACATAGCCTATTTAGTAAGTAAACTGAGCCGATACACGAGTAATCTAAGACGTGATCACTGCAAAGCAATAGTTAGGTTACTACGTTATTTGAGATATACTCGTGATATGAGACTGCACTACACCAGATATCTGGCAGTAATAGAAGGGTACTGTGATGCAAACTGAATATCGGATACAAAAGACTCGAATTCTACAAGTGAATATGTCTTTTTACTTGGTGGTACAGTGGTATCTTAAAAATCTTCCAAACAGATGTGTATAACAAATTCTACAATGGAATCAGAATTCATTGCTTTAGATAAAGCAACTGAAGAAGCCGAATGGCTAGGGTAATTTCTTGAAGATGTTCCAAGATGGCCTAGACTTGTGCCAGCTATTTGTATCAATTGTGATAGTCAATTAGCAAAAGGTAGGGCACAGAATCATATGTATAATGGTAAGTCTAGACATATACGCCGTAGACATAATACCATTAGAAATTTACTCTCAAGTGGGGTTGTCACAATTGACAACGTAAAGTCAAAGGACAATATTCTGGATCCACTGACCAAAGGGTTAACGCGAGAGTTTATTGAACGAGCATATACAGGAATAGGATTAAAGCCTATGATATAAAAAGGTAACGTGAAGGAAAACCCAACCTAGCTGACTGGAGATCCCAAGATCTAGCTTCAATGGGACAACATAATTGCGTATATCTAGGATAATCACCGTGGAATATGAGAACTCTTACCTATTCCTATGATGCAGTGGTGATTTGGGAGGTTAAGCATTAGCTTTCAATGAGTTTTACTGGTGAGCCAGGTTGGTATAGAGAAATACCATTAAATAAAGTCACCTATGTGAGTATGAAGTGGGGCCGCTTCTTTGAGAATTTGACAAGGAAAAATTCTCGAGAAAATACTTACAGAACTAGGAAGAGTGTTTCATGGCCAAAACGAACACAACTGTGAGAAGAAAAACTTCGTTGTGAAAGTCGTTGTGTGAAGCCTATTGTCTCGGTTTACTGCTAAGGCGACACAGTTCAACGCGGTACCTATGGCGTTGGGATTTTTGGGGTTATTTTGGAAAACGTTTCAAAAATAAAAAAATTCAAAGATGTTTGAAAAATATCTTAATACCTTGAAAAGAAAATTTTGAAAACCCCTTTCTGTTGAAAATGGAGTCGCCACTTAATTTTTGAGAAAAACTAAGAAAAATAAAAATGGCTACTAATTTTTAAAACGTTAACCAGAGAAAAAGGGTTCGGGGGTTAAGGTACGAATCGAAGGAAGGTGTTAGACACCCCGTTCGCCCAACCATAAGGTTGGCCTCTACTAATTATCATTGGTTCTTTAATATAATTTTTCAAATGCATGCAAATAAAGAATGCGAAGGCAAAGTATGAACATTCAAAATTAAATATGAAAAATACATAAGATATGTACATAAAATGCCAAATAAAATAAGTGAAAAAATAAAATCTTAAATCCTACGGCATGAAATTTCTAACTAAAGGATACATGGAGCACACCTGCATGGAATTTCACAAAAAAAACCTAAACTATTATGGTATGCATAAAACAATAAAAATATGCTAGAAGTTGTCAAAATTACCTAAATATAAATTGTTGAAAAATAAGCTAAACTACTTTATATACAAAATGTTTTAAAGAAAGTAATCAAAATATGCATGTTATCAAAATAAATTAGATTGGCATTAACATGAAAAAAAAAATGCTAAATGTAAAATAAAATATGTATAAAAGAGAAAAGTCTACATTGAAAGAAGCCTTTCATAATGAAGAAATTTAAAATAAAAGTTTTATAACAAAAGAGGGTTTAAAGATTTAAAGGAAAAAAGAAAAACTTTACGAAAGAAAAATTATACTAAAATAAAAATGTTAAAAAATGTTATTAAACTATTAAAAAAAATCTAACTATTTACATTTTATACTTTAAAAGAGACAAAAAAAAGAAAATAAAATAAAAAAAATTACTATAATAAGAAAAAATTTATACTAACATTTAAAGATGAAAATTAACTTAAAAGATTTTTTATGATTTTTGGGATTTAATAATATGAAAGAAAATAATGTTAACATTAAATAGAAAAAGAAAAGGACCAAAAGAAAAGAAAAATAAAGCTAATAATAATAGGACAAGAAAAGAAAAAAAAATATAAGAAAATTAAAGCTAGTAATTAAAAAAAAAAGAAAAAAAACTTTATAAGAAAAGAAAAGAAATATTAATATTAAAGAAAAAAGAATGTTAAATTCAACATTTTAAGCTAATAACTAAAAAGAAAGTAAATAAAGACAAATGGAACATTAGTATTAATAAAAAAAAAGAAATACTAGTAATGAAAAGAATATTAAGCTAATGTTTAAAATAAAAGGACATTAAATTAATATTACAAGACGAGAAAAGGAAATAAAAATAAATGCTAGAAAGATAAGAGAAATTAAATACAACTATTTAACTTAAATGTGAAATATAGTATTGATTACTACATTTACATAAATATAAGTGCATTATTATAACAATTAATAATATTAATAAGTTGTAATTGCCAAAATATGTTAGCACTAATTTGATGAATGAATTAAAGAAAAAAACAATGTGTTTAGTGTGGATGTATAAACTAAGCAATTAATTAAAAAGATTAAATTAAATTAAGAAAATTAAATAAGAAACAAGGTTAACTATACAAATGAAAGAAATACGCAAATTGAAATTGAATTTAACCCGATTGCTCCAAAAGAGAGGGAATAGAGTTAGAAAGATCGAGAATCCAAGCAAAGTACCTGGATTGCAAAGGAATACGCAAGTCGGGGAATGTGCTTCAATGGTCCAATCTTCGAATGGTAATCCCAAACTAGAGTTTCAATGTAGGGCGTTGATGGTTTAGATCTTGGTATTTCGGCAGGGCTTCGGCGTCGAGGGTCGAAATTGCTCAGCAACTCGACAGATTTTCTCTCACTAAACCTCTCACTAAAATTATGTCTTGAAAACGTACGCTGGGGTACGATATTTATAGAATTATTCAATCAATGAGATGTTGTCGCGTTTTGGGACATGTTAGGCCATTTGGAGTTGGCGGTCGTCATGTTCAACATGGCGGTTGCCATGTTTAAAAAAGGTTCCACAAGATTCTAATAGCGGCCTCCACAATATAAGTTGGCGGTCGCCAGGTTTGAAGTGGTGGTCGCCACTTTTGGCTAGGATTTTCAAGAGGTTATATTGGCGGTTGACTCAATGAACATGGCGATCGCTACATTGGGAAAGACTTGCATGACAAGTTATCGGTGGTTTAACAAAATTTCATTTGGTTGAAGGTTTTTGGACGATTGGGTTCAAATACCGAGCTTGGATCACTTTTCTGAGGATCGAACTGAAGCACTATTCTACTTGTTTTCATCATTGAATTCACCTAAGATTGGGCGAAGTCAAATTGGGGTGTCTACAATTGCCACTCTTTGATATAACTTGCATAGCAACGCATGATGCAAGTTATATCAAAGATCTAGACACAACATCTATTTGACCGAGCCGTCAATCTTAGGCCACAAACATATAAGCATACATATGATGTTGGTTATACTCGAATTTCCATCGAGCTGCCTACATACCCCTTTGCTAGGGATCAGACCAAAACGTAGTTCGCGGGGCAAAAATGCAGATATGCTAGACAAGCAACATGATGCAGATGCTGTTATGATCGAACAAATCTTAAAAATCTAAAAGAAGCACAAACAAGCAAGTCGAAGATCGAGTTAAGATCTAAGAACTCGGCTGGGGATAATTAAAAGGATCGAGTTAAGATCTAAATTATTTTAAATGGGAGAACAATAAGGAATTGATAGGTCGAGTTAAGACCCAACAATTCGGAATGATAGTGAGGTAAAAATAACCAAAAGCCAAGTTACAGCTTAAAACTATTCATACCGGGAAGAATAACCATGAATTAATAGGTCGAGTTAAGACCCAACAATTCGAAACGAGGCACAGGATAAAAATAATCAAAAGTCAAGTTACAGGTTTAAAATTAAATTTATCAGGAGAGAATACCACACACAAAATTTTCTTCAATTATTTTGGAACACACCCAATATTTTTTTATTTTTGGAAGAACACATACAAAATAAAAAGGGTTTTTAAAATATTTTTAAGGAAAATTATTATTTTTTGAAAATCATTTTTGCTAACAAAATATTTTTGAAAATAACACTCATGAAGTCAACACGTACAAAAAAGAAAACACACAAATAAACGTATGCTAGAGTAAAATAAACACACACATAATAAAAATACTCAAACAGGCCCCATAAAACCCTAGAAACCTATGATTAAAAAACTGACCTGACGTGACCGTTGCATACCTGGTGGTCGCCAAGCCGAAACCCCCCTGACATGGCGGCCGCCGGGTAAAAACCCTTCCAACATGGCAATCGCCATGTGTCGCTTCGCTAACATGGCAGTCGCTCATTTTGGAAGTGGCGACCGCCAACTTCAAAACGGGCATATGTCTCTTAGCCTGCGTGGGTGAGGTTTCATTCTCTCACTTCTCACTCTCTCTCTAGCTTTCAAACGCTCTCAACTCTCTCCCATCTCTCTCTTGCTCTTCTCTCTTGCTTTTGTGTCTTTTTTATCCTACTTTCACACGATGTTTACCTTACTGTTTGTGATCCTATTTCTTTTCATGGCGGGTCAAGGCCAGGATGATGACTTAGGGGACTCTCGGAGGCACGACTTCAAGTCTTCCCGCTGGCGGGGTCACCTCCACGCAACCTTCTATCGCTATGGATGCTCTTGTATTCGAGACAGAGCGTGCTTCCCGTCAGGCTGAGGAGGAGGCACAGGTAGCTGCCGAGGCATAAGCAGCTATTGATGCTGCTGCTGAGGCCGCGATGGCCGATTTCTTGGACCCTGATGCTGGGGAGGGCCATCTAGTGCCCTTTGATCCACATACGTACGCCCCGGTTCCTCACCGCTTGCTTCAGGGTGGAATGAGGCGATACGAGCCACCTACAGACTCCATTGCCACCGATGTACTTTTACGAGAGCCCGGCCACCACATGTCTCGCCAGCGCCCATCAGTAAGTTTTTCAAACTTACTTTTTCAATACCAAAGCATGTTTTTATGATATTTCAAACCTAGACGCATGCCTAGGATCCCCTAGATGATATGATGATGTGACTTGATATGATGTTTTGATATGATGATATATGAATGTTTTGAGATTTGGATTTAACTTTAAGCACCTGTGCAAATGGAGATTAAAACAGTAGGGACACTAGGTTTTGAACAAACAATGAAAAGGACAATTATTTTAGCAAAAATAAAAAAGGCTTAAAAAAAATTTTTACTTTTATTTTTAGGAAAAACATAAAAAACACTAATGGGGGAATTTTTGTTTTTATTTTTGGGACATAAAAACTAAAGGGGTAATTTTTATCAAAAAATCTAAAAAATTAGAGGCAATTTTGTCGAAAATTCTAAAATCTAGGGCAAATTTTCTAAATATAAAAAACTTAAGAGGTATTTTTCAAAAATTTTAGAGAATTAAGAGAAAGAAAATGAAGGAAATTTTTCAAAGAGCCCTAGAAAAATTAGAAAAAAATTTCAAAGATCTTAGGAAAATAAGAAAATTTTTTCAAAAATTCTTAAACAATTAGGAAAATTTGTTCAAAAATCTTAAGGAAATCAAAGAAAATTATTCAAAAGATTTAGAGAATTTGGGAAAAAAATATTTAGAAAAAAAAAATGAAACAAAATCCTATAATTTGAGGAAAAATTTTGAAAAATTTTGATGATAATTTTTTTAAAAAAATTTAGAAAGTCCTAGGAATTGGGAAAAATTTTAAGCAAAATCTTGGAAATATTTAAAATTTTTAAAAAATCCGAGAAATTTTTAGAAAAATCCTAGAAATTAAAAAACTTTTTTTTAAAAAAAAATCCTAGAAATTTTTAGCAAAATCCTAAAAAATTGAGGAAAAGGGCAAAACACAAATATTAAAGGGAAGATTTTTTATTTTTTATTTATATATTTTTTGTTGATTTTTGGAAAGAATAATTAACACAAAATGATAATGATTTACCTAGCGCACCAGAGCTTGGGGTTCTTAATCTTTTACTAGGATGTACAAAAACCAAAGGATCGTTACTTACACACGAACCTACGATTTGAAAGAACCGAATGATCGTCACATACACACGAACCTAGGATTAGAAAGATTTGCCTGGCGTACCAGGGCTTAGGGTGCCTGATTTTCTAGGGCTTGAAAGAACCGAATGATCGTCACTTACACACGAACCTAGGGTTATAAAGATTTGCCTGGCGTACCAGGGCTTATGTTGCCTAGTTTTCTAGGGCTTGAAAGAACCGAAGGATCGTCACTTACACATGTACCTAGGGTTAGGAAGATTTTTTTGGCGTTCCAGGACTTAGGGTGCCTAGTTTTCTAGGGCTTGAAAGAACCGAAGAATCGTTACTTCACAAAAACCTAGGGTTAGGAAGATTTGCTTAGCGTACCAGGGCTTAAGATGCCTAGTTTTCTAGGGCTTTGAAAGAACCGAATGATCATCATTTACACACGAACCTAGGGTTAGGAAGATTTTTCTAGCGTATTAGGGCTTAGGGTGCCTAGTTTTTTAGGGCTTGAAAGAATCGAAGGATCGTCACTTACACACGAATCTAGGGTTAAGAAGATTTTCCTGGTGTACCAGGGCTTAGCGTGCCTAGTTTTCTAGGGGTTGAAAGAACCGAAGGATCGTCACTTATACATGAACCTAGGGTTTTTTTATTGCTTTTGGTTGTCTGCTGCATATTTCATGTGTTTGGTTTGCTCTTTATGTATCCTCTACTTGTCTTCTCTTTTCAGGCTGGTCACTATGTCTAAGGCTTCGGACGTTCTGCCTCTGAGGAGGTATTGGAGTGATATGATTTCCTCCCTGTTCTCAGCCGGGGGGGCCTGTGTTGATGCGTCCAGTTTTGCTCGATTCATACCCCTGTTGTGTAGGACGAGCAACGATCGGGTCTGGTAGACGGCCCTAGCGGAGCGGTGGTGGGATACCACCAATACTTTCCTCTTGACTTCGCACTCATTACCGGTATTCGGGTCGGAGGCGCCCCTATCCCTTTTGATCCATCTATTGCCCGCTCCGCTGAGGCGCTGATGTACTTTCTCGGGGCCATTCCAGCACAGATGGACAGAGACTGGGTCCGATACACCTGATTTTTCAACCAATATAGACATTTTCAGTACACCAATCCCCGACACTTCGAGTGGGTCGCCCGGGGCTTTCTGATGTACATGTTCGGTACCTCCTTATTTTCGAACAAGGAGAACACCATTCATTTACATTTCCTCGGCGCCTTGGCTCGACTCGATTGGGTTGCTACTTATGATTGGGGAAGAGCAACTCTCGCCACTCTCTACGGCTTCATGCGGACTTTGACCCGGTTCTCCCAAGAGCTCAGCATTGGGGAATACTTGAGGGTTTGGGAGGTACAGTTTAGTTTCTACAGTTCTCCATTCATTTCTGTTATCTATTATTATCTGTTTGCTGACATCTTCTTCTTTGCAGTTATGGACCTATGAGTTCCTCGGGCTTCACATCCAAATGAACTCGGCGACAGACCCTTTAGTTATTCCCTGAGAAGCCCGGTGGTCGTGAGGCCTAAAGGGGAAGAAGGGTGGAGGAAAAGACATCGACCGATTTCAGGTCTCATTGGGACGGCTGACTCCTGACCAGGTATCTTTAATTCTAGCTTACTGCATTATACTATCCACTGTTGTTCACTGCACCAATCATTGTAATGTTCACTTAACTGTTCACTATTTCTGTTCACTTCTATCCTACACACTGATTACTGTACACTGGCTATTTATCATATACTGCACTGTTCACTGTACTCTGCAGGTTCACTAGGACGTTTGGAGAGGGGTAGAGGATCGGGCAGGCGCAGATCTGATGCACAGCCGGGAGTACTATCTTGGCGAGCATGTGGTTCGCCAGTTGCTTGGCCTGGATCACTTCCGTATACCGTTGGTTCCTCTAGTCCGTATGTGCTGGACTGATCTCCTAGGTCGCGTTGACCTCCTCTTAGAGACGGTGGGGACACACGTCGCGGAGTTGCTGGTGGCCGAGGGAGATTATGCAGCTTGGGCCCGAGCCCATTTACTGGGTCCATTAGGACCTGGCTCAGCTGTCCCTGGCGGAGGAAGAGGGGACGACTGCCAGAGGCTGCTGATGCTGGCGCAGCTCGAGCTGCTGCTGGAGCTACTGGTGATGACGCTACGGCTGGAGGGATGAGGGGCCCCGAGGTCCCGTGGGAGATTCAGATAGTAGCATACGGCTACCCCTTCCCTCTGTCGGTTCCCGTTCTGCCAGCACCTAAGTTCAGGGCCGAGCTCAATCAAGTTTGTCTTTGTCCTTTCTCCTTCCATTTAGTTACTTTCTTTGCTTTGTTTACTTAAACTGTCTAACTTCTTTTTTCAAGTTAATTAGGCGTGGCTAGATCACCTGCTGTTGGTCTTTACCGGTCAGAGAGCGTTGATCCGTTAACTTGATGCCACTATCCGAGCGACCGGCATTACATTTACCCCAGCGGCTATAGTAAGTGTCATCATAATCCCCTTTTAACCTTTCTTCACTTTTTCTATATTCTATCTTGATCCTTATTTTCCTCAAACAGCCTCTAGTACCGTCTGTTGGCATGGTACCACCGCGGGCTCCCGGTCCTTCTCTTGCTCCAGCCTCGGCTCGAGGTCGTGGTTCCTGGGCATCCTCTCAAACTCGATCCAAAGGATCTGTTTCTTTTGCTAGGAGCCATTTCAGAGCTGTATCTTTTTCCTCCGACAATGACAATGATGGTAGCGACGACATCAAGAGGTTCTTCGAGGAGGTCAGCTCGGAGGAGGCTAGTCCTTCTTCCCGCCGGGTCCGTCCAAGACGAGAGTGAGAGAGTGAGTTGGGGGGGGGGGGGGGGGGGGGGGGGGGGGGGGGGGGGGGGGGGGG